>WEDG01007409.1:0-105004 GCA_017591395.1 Schistocephalus solidus | reverse complement strand
CGAAAGTGAACTGCTATTAAATAAGTTCGCTCACCCCCGCTGTCTTGTGGGTAGGCTCTTGAACAATCCCAGCGGCTGTTGGGGATCCACCCTTACTCACAATCACCAAGAAACCTCATGAAAATATGTCCGAATATAGTACTACGATCCATGCTACCGCGTTCGCGGGAACCGACGCGCTCCGCAACCCTAGTCCAGTCATGCGGGCGAATAGTATGCAAGCTGGACCCCTCAATAGGAACCGGACCCTTGGTATTGAATGCTGGAATGTGTGAACGTTTCTGGACCCTGGTACCCAAAGTCTGACGGCGCGCAGCCTTTATCAGTACAAAGTAGATGTGTGCTGCGTGTCAAAGGTCCGAATACCGGACTCAGGCTCTCTGGAAATAAAGATCCCGAGAGCCAACTCACACTTCCCCTTGTACCACAGCGACCCTCGTGATTTTTCTGGTGGACATGGTGTGTCGATTGTCCTTTCGCGACAAGCGAACCGTGTACTACTTGTTTAGGAACCATTGAACGAACGGATGGCCTATGTGCGACTGAAAGATCACTTTAAAAAACATGTCTATCGTCTCAGTGTACGCACCAACTTCCACTGCCGAACTGCGCGACAAAGAGCTGTTTTAATCACAACTGCAAGCATTAGTTGAAAGACTCCCGCGTCGAGATCTGGAGACTAGAATGGCTGGACTGGACGTGATGACTCCACTAACAGTCATTCTATTAGCCGTTTTGGGCTTGGTTCTCGGTGTGAAAATGGTTACAGACTGCTGAACTTTGCTGATTCGAACCAAATGTTTGTCACGAGCACGGGCTTCCAGCACCGCAACCAGCATATGCTGACCTGGTATTCAAACGATGGTCCTGCGGCCTGTCTGATTGACCACATCATAGCCAGTTCACTGTTCCGCAGCGGGTTTCATGTTAGCATATCTATGTGTGGTGCCGAGACTCGTAATGCCTATGGGTCTGACCATGTTCTCGTTCACCTATCATGTGCACCCAAAATGTCACGTGCTAGATGTCGCAAAAATCCGGCAACCCGGCACTGCCTAGACCCTGGACAGAGAAATCCGGTCCTTTTTACTGCCCGAACAGACGGAGAAGGCATTAGTCTATGGGACAGCTGAGAAAATCCTCTGGTATACTCAGTGACGCCGCACTGATTGGATCAGCGGAAGAACTCTGCAGTGTCTGCCCAGACTGATCGAGCCAGGTCCCGCAACAATGGTTCCTTCCGCCAACTCCGAAGGATAACGGCAAAATCGGCTTGAGAAGACCGGAAGAAATATTGAGCTGAAATAGCGACGTCAATGGAGTGGGCCTCAACGTCTACCAAATTATCCGCTAAGGTAGTGGTAGGCCCTTTACACTGAGCAACTCTATTCGTGACGTGAATGGCAGCTTTATTGCTGAAAACCCGACCAAGGTCGAGCGCTGGCGTGAGCACTTCGAGAACCTTCTCAACTTCGATACCGAGCCTAGTACCTCCTTACCACATACAGTTGAGTCTCATCCCTCTTCTGCCTATGCAGTGTCATGTGATCCCCCTTCTGAAGGAGAAGTCACTGATGCCATATGCAGGTTGCGCAAAAACAAGGCACCTGGAGAGGATGGGTTACCCTCTGAAATCTACAAGTCTTGTGTCGACACACTGGGGCCCTGGCTCCATGAAGTGATTGTGCATGCGTGGAGAGACGAGGTTGTTCCTAATGACTGCGATTCAGGCATCCTTGTGCCTGTCCACAAGAAGGGAGACAAAACGAAATGTAAAAACTACCCTGACATAAGTATTATCAGCGTTGCTTCTAAAATCTTCGCTATTGTCCTTCTCAGGCAATTCCAGACTCTGTGCGACTCTAGGACGAAGCCCAACCAAGCCGGATTCCGTGCTGAGCGTGGATCTACGGTGCATCCTTGAATCCCGCCATAGTTACCAGCAACCGATGGCAGTCTGCTTTGTCGATTTCTCCGCCGCGTTTGATTCCGTCCATTGTGAATCCTTATGGCGAATAATGGCACTAGGTGGTCTACCATCCAAAATCATTGCCCTGGTCGACGCCACTGCGCGAGTTTTGGTCCATAACAATCTTTCACAAGCATTCAATATCCGGTCTGGCGTTTGACGAGTTTTTTTTTTGTTGCCCATCCTGTTCAACTACGCTATCGAGTGGATTCTTGAGAAGGCCCTGTATGAAGAGGCCGGTGTTGAGCTTTCACCCGGACGCCGGCTGGCTGATCTTGACTACGCAGATGCTAACGCCTTACTAGCTTCAAACTTAGGTGATTTGCAGTCCATGGTGTCGCAGGTGAATGAAGTCGCTAAATCGGTCGGCTTGTCCATAATCGCGGGGAAGACCGAAGTTTTTTTCAAGCTGCATCCCTGCCCAGGAAAAAGCACCTCTCGAGGTTGATGGTTATCAACTTTTAGAGGTGGACAGTTTCAAATACCTTGGGCAAGGTTGCTGCCGAATGGACAGAGTAAGGGTGACATTGTCTCCTGAATCGATGCTGCTTGTCGGGTTTTCTCAAGACTTGGAAAGTGCCTGTGGACCCGACGCGACATTTCTATCGACACAAAGATGCGCATATACCGTGCTTCTGTCCGGTCTGTCCTTCTCTATGGCTGTGAATGCTGGGCTATACGCATAGAAGATGAGCAAAACTGGAGGCATTTGATCACCACTACTTGAGGACCATCCTCCGAGGGAAGTACACAGACTTCGTCTCAAATGAGACATTCCACACTCGCTGCGCAAAAATCGTAAGAATATTCCAAGTCATCCAAGACCGACGACTGAGGTGGTTTGGGCACGGTCTTTGTTGCTCACCTTACGAGCTCAGTGTTTCTGCCCTTGAACCGGTCCCACTACCAATTGGATGCGTCGTAAAGGGGGTCAGCTCAAAACCTGGCTCGACACAGTACGTCGGGATATGGAAGTTGTTCTTGAACGTTCTGTATTCGTCGTCCGTCGTGGGCGAGGAGAATGGATTGAACTGCCCAGCACTGCTGCCGTGGATCGTCACGCATGGAGGGGCACAATCCGGTACATAGTCGAGGCCGGTCATATCTGGCATGATCGCAGCCTTAACAAATAAGTACAAGACTGACAAACATCTTCAAAGTACAATATCGAAACGTTGTGTGAATAAAGCTCTTTTTCCAACGACTGTGTCTACGTATTTTTGATTCCAACATTTACTTGTCTGTTGGATATGGTAAATTCGCCCTTTTATTCATGCAGCATAGACGGTAATCTGGTCTTTTCTGCATGGGGGCATTATTTGCTTTAAACTGGAAATTACCACTTTACTCGGGTCCTAATATGTAAAATCCTCACCTCATCATAATTGTTATATAATACAGCAGCGCTTTTTTAAATTTTGTTAGGAAGGTCCAGATTCCCAAAAAAGAGACAACCAATCTCTCTGTACATCAATTGCGCACGTCCCGGTTGCGTGCTGTTCGTATGCATAAACACGCTCTCGACAGCGTCTAGCTATTGGCTGTTGCAAGTTTTTCCTTAGAACCTGATTGGTCCTTGTATGTGGGAAGTTGCTCGGCTCTTCTTGAAGCGGATTGGATAGAATGCTAACTAACCTGAACGGGATGGCATTAGTACATGCATTTGTGCAGGTTACTGTAAATTTTAGGGTGGTCGATGAGGTTTCGTTCCTCTGCGATGTTGGTGGTTTGGGAGGTAGGGGTGCTTTGTATGGCCGCTTAAACATAACACGGGAACAGGAACCGCCCCGCCCGCTTAAAACAGGTGGCATTACGGGAAATTTCAGGAGGGGTAAATATACCCATGTCTTAACGCTAACACTAACCCTTATTTGAAACTAAACTGTCCTCTTGAGCTTAACTCTAGTCATACCCAAAACCTAAACTCTAACACTATAATAACCTTAACCTACTCATGACCCTAACTTGAGCCTTACCCTAACCTCCACCTTAATTATACACATAATTTCCTTGGAATTTAGTGCAAAGCCAAATGTATTGTAGTTTGCTCCTTTTCCAGCGTCCTGTTTAGGCGGCCATACCATTTGGGATAACAGTCGAGTACGAATACGGTTCGTGTTATTGCTGAGTACCAGGTTTGGTTATAACAGAACGCCAACAAGTTTCGGTTTCCACGACTGGATTAGAAAGGTGGTCTCATCGTTTTGTTCCGAACGCTTGAAATTTTTCCGCCCCTATTTTCGTATCAACTTCGGCGAAATAACAGGGTAAGATTCACACCTACAGTCTAACAGGAAGTAGTCGACCCGTATCTGATACCGCCTCTGAAGATGGGTTCGCTTTGGAATCTGAAACGTCAGGCGAAAACATTTCTTGTCCCAGCAACTGAACCTGCCTCTTCTCCGGAATTATGTGTTGCAACCGCATAAAAAACAACCTCATCAGGTTTTCAAAGCGTGTATTAGCTAACACTCGTTTAGCTGATAAACCTGTGAGGCGTCTACTTCACCCCTGGATCCCACACGTTTCGTAGTTTATGATATATACATCGGCTATCAAAGGAAGGATTATACTTCTTTAGGGAACGTTTTTGCCGAGCGCTGGCCAGAAGAAAATTTAGTTAAACGATTTGATTGTCTCGTTTGGCGAAGATCGCAGAAACTGTCTGTCTGATTAAAAAAAGTCGTTATCCTCCACGATGGCATTGATCTGAACCACAGTTAAGGATTGTACCCGACCGCAGTCAACGGTTCCCTCATAGTTCTAGATTATTGGCAGTCTTCCAGAACTTTTCCATTCTCTCTGTCTTTAGTATATCTTCTTCTGTCAATGTTGCGCAAAAATTGGAGTCCAAAAGCCTCAAATCTGGGTTTGCAGCCAACTGACTGTTCGATACCCATCTACCGCACGGCGCCTGATTCCGTGTCATGCTATCTCGTATTAATGGAATTTAACCAGACCACTATCTTCTAGCTCTGTTACCCTAGCAGAAACTCAGTTGCTGTTTCTTTTCACCTCAGATGGTATGACTTTCGGGCGATTTTCCGTCTTTCGAATTCTGGCGTACTGACCGCAGTCAGGCTCACACAGGTAAGCCCATGTTCACTCTGAGTCTTGTGGCAGTTTTTCTGAACAAAAAACACCGAGTACGTAGTTATTTGTTTATTACTCCTTGTTCAGTAAGTGAAGGAAAGTATTCTCTTCTTAGAGGACTGGTGCAAAACCCGTTTCTCGTCGTTTTGATAGTAATCACATATTGTGGAAGGTCTGGGATTGTGTTGTGTAGTCATTATACGAGTGGCCATGTGTGGCACGCGTTTTCAGTTGTTTGGCTGTGTCAGCCGCTGCGCCTGCGCCCATCTCCGGTCGTTTTGCTACTGTCTTGCCATTGGAGCCAAGGGCATGAGGAGGAAGAGAGTGTGGTAGTTGCTGTGAAAGTCTGTATAATTGTGCATTAATTCACGCACAAGTCACCGGTGCCGCACCCACTCCACGTGGAGCGCACGTGGGACGTCGTTGTTTTTCGCGACGAGAAAACTATCAGTGTCGTGGTGTTCCGACTTTTTTTGAAAGTTAGCAGTTTATAAACTTCTTGGCGGCATGTTTGGACATTTGCCTAATAAAAACGTCATTTATTTCACGATAATTTACGGTTTGCGAGCTGGTCTCCATACCAAACTGTCAACGATTGTGATTACATTTTAGGGGTAGCTGCATGCCTTAGAAACATGCAAAGAAAAAGGTTCTATTGTAGAAAATGTATAGACTTCAAAAATAAGAGAGAAAGGACGGCGCTCTCTGTTATATCAACGAATTATTCTGATAGAAATTCATTATACGAAACGGCGCACTGTATCAAACAGCATCGATTTTTTTAAGGGGGGGGAAGGGAGTGATGGCAGCGCGTTTTTCATGCGAGTTAGAACAGTGTCCAATGGGCGCATAGGTGACCTGCTCACACCTCCTTCTCGCTGAAACGGAGACACGGTTGCTGTTTTGAGGTGGCAAGACTGACAGGAAAACGTTCCTTTCGAGCCGGGTTGATCGACACTCAGTGTGGTTGACATGCGTAGGTTAGGTTTACGCACATCACGCGGTTGCTGCTGGCGGATGAACTGATGTGCCGTTCCTGAACCCAAAATTCTTCTCCTTTCATGTTTGGCCACAGCAGATTGCACTATGCCTATCGGGTATTTTATAGTCTTTGATTGCTTCCGAGGCCACTGCTTTTCTAATTCTTTGACTATCTGTTTCCTTAACGGTTTCATGTGGAACAACCACCTTCGGGAGGCGGTCATTTGATGTCTTAAGATGCGGCCATGTCAACAAAGTTCACTTAATTTCAGTATCGCGAAAGTGCTCCTCATGTGTCATTTTCTAACTCAGTGTCAGAGTTATCCCCCTACCATTCTACTTTTACACTTATCTGAGAAGTTATTTGGTGAAAGTGTTTAAGCTTATTCAGACTCCCGTATCATAACATAGCGAGTTAAACTTTTCCATGGAGTTAATTTAATGAACTTGTGAACCGGTGCGTCATCTGCGCATCGCCCTCCCCTCTGACTAATCACCTTTCTAACATACCAACCCAGAGGAGCATGGCTCCTCTGCCTGAGAGGAGCCAGTTAATTTTCATTTTGTCTGATTCGGTAGAGCAAAGAGCGTCAGCAGTGCATTTAGCGGAAGGGTATTTGATCGGTCACTGTTTACCGATTACCCTAGATGAACGTTTACTCGTCCTTCTTTCATTTTCTCACTTTTCTCCTATAAACAGGGGGGGGGGCACTTTTTGCCCGCCAAATCAGTGGTAGCAAGCGTTTGGTTGCTATCTCTCCTTCTCTCTCTCTTTCTCTCTCTCTCTCTCTCTCTCCGCAGATAACTACCATCTGGCTTGCGCGCTCTAGAAAGTCGCGTCCGTGACGTGCACTAGGGATATGCCAGTGAGGTCAAGGTCTCTCAGTGTACTATTGGTCCTCTATTTGTGCAGGCCAAATATAATCTCTGAATATATTGTTGTTGTAATGTTGTCGTTCGTGAGGGCAGACCGAGAGAGAAAAAAATCCCCAAAAAGCAAATGCAGGCATAGTGATGAAACTCGGCTAGCTGCCCTTTGCGTGTTAGGCGACGCCTAAAGACTCTTTGATGTTCTTTTATCGATTCCGTTAAAATTTTCTTTTTCAAACTACAAATCTATGCGAACAACCTGATGCTATGTATCTCTAACACTCCGTACTGGCGTTCTGCTGCCCTCACTGCTACACGGTCACTGTCTCTGATGATGAGTTCGAGTTAGAGTCCGAAACTTCGGGCCAACAAAGTTCTTGCTCCAATGATCGCATCTTCTCCTAAATTTTGCTCCCCTGAAAACACCTGTTTTCTTCTGTCAGTCATAATTTTGCATTAGCAGGGAGAAGTGTTTGCATTCACTGGCTTGTATCTGGCGGGAACATGGATCTCGAGCGGGCCGTGACTTGTGCGTTAGCGTTGTTGTTTATTCATGTGCGGACATCCGCGTCAAGTGTAATTTCCCGTGCCCTTTGCATGCTCAGTTTACTCCTTGACTCAGTCCATAAATATGGCCTTCTTTGTACATCCCCACCTCTCTCTGTTTCTGCCTCTGGTGGCGGGTTCGATAATGATTCTGAGATGTCTGGTGAGTATGACTATGAGTCAGTTTCTATCATTGTAGTGTGATCGATAATGTGGTAGTTAAATTCGCAGGTTTCCACCACGAAACTCGCAGCCGACTATTGCAAAATCCGATTTTCATGCGTGTGAAAGTTTAAATTCCTTGATGAACTCTTACACTTTTTTTCTTGTTTCACCACCCGCATGTTTGCACAGCTGACTCCACCGCAGAGGCCAGGTATCCGTTTGACTTTACAGCGCTTACGCCTCATTCGAAATTTCGTGCCAAGCCTGTCCAGCGGTGGTCGCCGGTTGCCCCAGCCGCTGCCCTGTCTCCCCAACATCTGCGCACCGACCGCTGGTTTTTCTGCTTCCTCCTCGACTGAGGCGGACTGCACAGGGCGTCTGGCCTCTGCAGTTTGGCCCCTCCTTGCCTCTTCACCGTCGCCGTCCGTGCTACTTGCGCAGAAGTGGCAGCATTGCCCCTTTTGGCAGCTCTGTCAGCAGCCGCAGACGGCGCAAAATGACTGGTCGGACGATGGCGGCGAGATCCCAGCTCCAGCCCCCATGAGCTCCTTTACCCACCGCCCTCTGCGCCGGCAGTGGCAGTACGATCCAGCCACCCTCCTCAGTTCATGCCCCCTTCTACTGGCCAGTCTCACGGCCGGTTCTCAGTGTCTAACCTAGACCACCTGCTTGTCAAGTTTAGGTATCGTAGGTTGAAGGTGTAGATTTTCTTCTCTCTCCTTACCCGTTCCCTGTACAGCTAACATGCCAAGAGTAGTTAATTTGTTTGCTACTCAGCATAGTCATCTTCCCGCCACCGATATTTTTGGAGTTGCTTTTAGTTTTCTCTCCTTCCATGTATTTAACTTTTACTTTTCAATACTAATACAAGCACCAGAATCACCATGCCTTCTACATTCTTCGTTTCCCTTCGTCATAGCAAAGGAACCCCAGTACGGTCTGTGTTGGAACAACATTTATAGGTATGTGAAGACAATATGAGTGAGCGTACATAGACGTGTGGACTAAACGTGTTTCTTGGTTTGTATCCGGGCACCATTCATATGCTCTTGTATACTATGACCTCTGATCTTGGCGTGGAAAGTTGTGCGCAATGGCTGTATTTAAGTGTTTCGACAATACTCCAGGGAGCTACACGTTCTGCTTCATGTTTGCTCATTTAGCGCTAGGACTAATATGATGCAACTGCATCCTGGGGTCCCTTGACTCTCAAACCTAGGCAACCACACTCCTCTCGTCTTCCACACGTGGTCAGAAGAACGGACGCATTGTACGTAGTGCATTCCCTATGTAGGTGAATTAAAAACGGGTGGATAATGGCGGTGTATGTGATTTTGAAAAAAATGGGGTTAAGTGACATCTGTCACAGAAAATTCTCCACAAAAGCGTTACAAATCAGGGGAGTGGTTATTGGACGAAAAAAAGTTGGAGGGTTGACTAGAGGAGGGCTGGGTGAGTTTTACACGATGTATAATTGGATGTGGTAATGGTACTATTAAAGATGACAGTAGCTGACGTTTTTAAATAAAAATTTGCTTTCACGGCTGATCACTCGCACAAACCACTCGGGCGCGAATGCTGGTGGAGGATTGGAGGTGACAGACCAGCCAGCTCAGGGACATGTCCGGGCACTGAATTCCATTGATTTCCACGATTTCATCGCCAAGTCGAAGGGGACATTTTTCTGGAACGCGGGTGATGACGAAGCCTGCAAAAAGTTAGGTGAAATGTTACTGCAGTTATTGCTTTTTGGAAGGGACGGAGCTTCGTAGTATGCACCTGTGGTTTGGGCCAATTACAACCGGACTTGTTGCACCCTTAAGAGACTGTAGGAAGATAGGTCCCTTGAAGGAGGGCACAGTGTTGACGCAAAATATGCATATTTGGGGGCGTAAGCGCAATTTCATGGCCGTTCATCTCGATGGATGGTGGGGGTAGTGGCAAAGCTCTAAAGATTAGTTCGATTCAAGGCCGCTGAATGGTGAAAGGTTCTCTATGTATCAAGGCATTCGTTTTTAACTCCGAAGACGGCAGTTTTGCAATGCTATTGTCGATGGCAGCCGAAATCTTCTCAAGAATGCCGGAAGTATTACGCAATGCGGGTCTCTGAGATGGCAAGTGTCTGTATAGCCTCTTACCGGGCGAGGTTGCTTTGAGCTGGCCCAATGTGCGCGGTGCTACAAGGCCTGTCCACCGGTGCTGTAGTCTGACACTTCGGGTGCTACTGCTGACGTTAATCACATCCTTTTTTCCAGCAAGCCCGCTGCAGGAAACCTATCCCTGCTTTTCGTACTCGAAAACCAATACGATCGGCAGTGGGTTGATTACTCTCGTGTACTCAACCACTGTGTCCTCGAGAGTTGTTAATGCAAGTACGACACCACGCGTTTTCCACAATATACTCAGTTCTGTCAAAGTTACTCTTCAATCTCAATCCTTACGTACATTTCTCTCAGAAGGGAGGCTCCTACAAAACTTATACAGTTATCTTTTCATCGATCTGCCCAGTCGGGCTTTCACCTTCTGAGACAGGCAAATCCTAATAGACATTTGAATGCGGCTCTTAATCATAAACACGCCTGCTCGGTAGATGGAGCAATAACCGGCTGAGACACTTTCGATGAAGGTGGTCGACCGCGATCTACGAGAGTGAGTTATTACGTCCTTTTAAGATGCCCCATATAGCACCCCAAAACGAATGAGGTCAAGTGCTTGCGATGTTGACGAACTTTCTGATACATGGCGGGATAGCAAAGAAGACGTAAGGTGTTCCGATCTGACGTTTGCCCATTATGATAAACCCAGATGAACTTCGGAAGCCAGAAGGTCTACCAACTAACCGGTGGCTCAGGTTCAAGTGGTAATTACGCATTACAGCAATTCACCAAGTAAATGAAGGCTGGTTCCTGAGGCAAATTCCCTGGCTCTGGAGGGCAGTGAGAACAGAGTGATATCCGTGCTGTTTAAATTTCCCTATTATAGTCAAATTCACGTTTCAGTCACCCTCTGTCGCACCTACCCCCCCTCTCCAGATTTGTGTTAGTCCTCGACTGGAGCACCGAACAAACGGTTGAATGCCAACACCGTTGGCAGATGTCTTAAGGTAGACGTGGGCTCAGAAGCATTGAGCTGCCGCATCTGAATACCGGGAGCTTTCTGGGAATGCATAATTGGGATGTTGTCTATGTACCAGGTTTGTTGTGGGCGTTAAACACCCTTTCAAGGTATGCACTAGTCCCTTTAATATAAATATTCCAACCAGACTCAACCCTTGCATTTTTGTGTTTTTTTTTGCGTAATATGAGGGGTTTTACAAAGCCGCACGTTTGAAGTTTTTGCCCTCTGATTTATCTGTAGCAGCTAAAACGTCCCCGATTTTCATTTGAGAATATTTTCCCCAGAATCGCTGTTAATTCCTCACTCCACGTGCCTTTAGTTATATTCTTTTGACTTCTGTAATCTTCGTGCCATTTTATGTGTTATTCAGTTGTCGTAAGCACAGCTAAAAATTTAATAGAAGGTACATACCGTAGTTGCCCTTCTTTACGAAGATTCCAAATGGCGTGTTTTCATCTTCACGGTGAATGTGCACGTACCGGAAGCACTGCTCACTTGTACTAGTGTCAGCGGTGTTGGGGAGGTGAATCGTAGACTGCACAACCTGTTCCCCCTTTGCTGCATCGTCTGGATCAGCATTTTCTTTAAAAATGGGTGGCAACGAAATTCGCTTTCGAGTAGCGAATTTTCGTAGAGGTTTGCATTGTAGCGCATTCCGTTTGTTAATGCGACTGAGTGGTTCGTTCTCCGGCTTTTCTCTCCTCCAGAGAAACGGACGGAAGGGAAGACTACGCCTTCGAGTGGCAAAAACGTATCATTTAAATATCGCATTTACTTAAAACAATAAGTAGACACCATTTAGGTTACGTTCTAATCCGTACTTGGCTTTTCACTTAGGGGCTGACTGCTGGGTTTTTTTAGAAAAAAAGACCCAGAAAATTGTTCTTACTAGAATGCGCAGCAAATTAAATGTCAGTAGGTCTGAAAAACAAAGCAACGACTACTACGGTCCGAAAATTTGTCGAGATACTTGAACATCTCTTTTGAATCTGTCATCTAAAGTTGGATTTGGTTCGGAATAATCATGAATAAGTGCAGGCATACTTCCATGAGTGTAAAACTAAAAATACAAAGACGAAGGATGGAATTTTTTCCGAAATGTTTTTTTGCAATTTTGTCCGTTTCTACTCACCTTTTGCGCTGATGACCGTTTAGTTCTACATTCTGGATCTCATCTAAAAGAGAGAAAGACTTTCAAACTGCTGACATGCGATCGGGCTGTATAAAATTTTTTGGTACTTTAATTTTATACTCGAATTTTCGAAGATCTTAAATTAATTGTATACTCTAATTTGTCGAAGATCTTTAAATTCCCATTTTTACAAGTAACAACTTTTGTCGTTTAAATGTACCCTTCAATATAATATTAAAGAAGACTAATTTAATCTAATTTTTGTCCTCTTATGACGTTGGATTCAACCCCAGAGTACTTAATGGTGCAAAAGACGATCTTTCCTTGTTTGATGAAACTTTGGAATTAATTTTTTTAGTATTAAGGTATACCTTTTCCTTTCTCCTCCACTGGGTCCATCAGGATTTCCGTACTGCGGTATCGTCGAACACGAGGATTGGTAACGATCAACTTCTGGTCTGACTTTTGATCCACCTTTTGGTTATTATTGGATAAATTGAAGTGTTTTTCTCTTTGCTGTTCACATTGAATTGCCCTCCGTTTTGTGGCTTCTCCGATGTCACTGGGTACCATTAAATAAACACATGCAAGAATAATATGCCTTCTGGAACCGAAAATTTCGATCTTAATGCAATTAAAATCAGCGGAAGTTAAGTGCAAGGAATCATATTGTTTTCTAAAAGCAAGCAATGAATGCAGCTTTGAAATTTATTTTTTTGCAAATTACCGACGTTTTTTGGGACGAACGCAGGAATAAACTTGTTTACCAGTATTCTTGTTTTATTTCACCAAAAGTGAAGTCTGTTAACAAAATACTGTGGAGATGGAGTAGAGCAATGTCTATGTTACGTTTGAAGTATGCGATAAGATACTTTTTGCATAATAGAGTTTCCGCTAATTCGGAATTTAGAAACGCAATGGACAGAAGACTAGCATTTTTTGCTAAATTATATATATATATATATATATATATATATATTCGAATACTCTGTTGTGTATTTGTCCGGATATATTTGTCAGCGATGTATCTAATTAATGTAGGGTTTAAACAGGTAACATTTTATAAAACGTTTTTTAATTGATCCTAGGCATATTAATTGTGGACGTTCATTTTTCTCGGCGAATGTAAAAATATGACGCACACGGCCATCTACGTTAGAAAGAATATCAAAGAGCTCACTATTTCGTTAATGCTTTAAGAAAATATTTTATTTTGAATGTTTTGATAAGCATATATTCCAGGGTCTAACTTTATTGCCAGTCAATTGAAAACAGTGAAAATCGGGAAAAATTCAGCGTTATTTCAAGGAAGATCTGAAAATAATTGTAGTCTAATACGAGAAATACCTGTCAAAAAATTTGACGAAAGGATAGTTCTTAAAATGTTATGGTTATGCTATCACCTGCCAATTCTACTTTAATTTATTCGTCACTTTTACAACGATTTTTTTCCGTTTTCATAATTTGTCGCTTTTTTAAAACTGTAAGTATTCTCAAAAAATAATATTACTTTCACATTTCCTTTTAAGTTGTAATTTCGCATAAGGTTGCTCATTAATATTTCAAATTTTTGATACATGCTTTGGTGCCGGTTTTCGAGGGATTATCAATCCCTCGTAAATTAGGGAATTTCGCATGATTTAGGTCACGCACTGTATGTAAATGGAAAAAGAATAAAGTTTAAGCGCATAATCTACTCCATTTTAACGAAAGACGCCGTTCAAAATTTAAATACAAACGAAACGACCCGTACGCTGCCGTAGCCACCCGCCTGGCACCCACTTCATTCAGAGCCCTCGGGTCCAATGCTGTTTTTTTTCGGTGAAGTGGATATAGTTTTGAAGCCCGACTTACCGGAACACTGGACGAACTCGACAAACGTATCCAGACAGCCAGGTGACAGTAATCGACTGGCTAAACGTGACAGCTGGCTTAGCTTTCCTGTCCCTATGTTCTGTTTCTGATAAATAGAGGATCCATGGGCTGAGAAGTTTTTGTTCAAGTTAATAATGTTGTTTATTGTTCATCAGACATACTTCATTTATGAGGTAGACTGATTTCCCATGCACATACAGTAGTTTCTGCTTGCATGACTAGGAACCAAAAGCTTCTGTGTACCAGCTAATTTTATCTAAATTCCAGTGTGGGTAACCAAAAGCTTGAGTGGATGGTGCAGTAGCGTTTTGAAACCTTGAGGAGAGTGCCCTTGCTTTCTACCATTTACTTTCATCGTTGCTATTTATGATCGCGAGTCCTAATCTCCACGAGAGGAGATTCTTGAGAACCCCTCAACACTAGTAGCATGAGTGCCCTTTAATGATGCGTTCGCCTCCAATTATGTGTCTTGCCTGTTCAACGTCTGCCTATGTTGGGGGGACGGCGGATTAGGTCCATTCTGGTACTGCCCCTACGCACAAAATGGCCTCAGTGGCCGGAGGTTAAACAGGAACTCCCCAAAGCCGACTCGACCGCCTTCCCTGGGCGAAATGCTGGTAACAGCATCGTAGCAACTGTGATTGTCTCTTCTGCACACAGCTTAACCTCGTCTGACGCGCCAAGTCTTCTTCACTGGTAGGCGCAGCATGAAACCCTTATACTGAGGACTGAATGGCTAGACCAAGCCTCCAACGGTGCACCTTCCATAGCTATTCACGCTATGGACAGCATACCTTGTACACTGGAAGAACACTGCGACATAAATGCATTTACTTGACAATTAGTGGGTCCTTTCACGACCGCAGTACCCTTAACCACCCTCATGACCTCATCTAGAGAGGCGACCGCTTACCAAACCGATCGCATATTGATGACTACGTGGGCTACAGGTTGCAGGGTCTAGACAACACGGAAAGACAACTTTCCGTCTTTAAATTAGCTAAAATCTGCGAAAGAGGCTCCACAGTGACGCATAGTATTTCCGATTGAAGCAGTCAAAGTGTGAGCCCATGGCTGAGCTCGCAGACTAATTGGACCCGATTTATCTACCACCTTTCCCGGCATTACATGGGAATCGAAATGGGAAACCGAAACGAAATGGAAGGTTCATTTCCCGTCATTAAATCATTCAAAATTCCTTAAAGCAACTTGAAGGCGACTCTCTGTGTTCTCGATTGGATCCATGAAAAGCCGGAGCCTGTGACTAAACCGGCAGAGCAATCGATTCCACGTCTAACTGGATCCCCTTAAAATACCTGGCGGTTCGGGGTTGGGCTTGGGTCATGGCGGTCTAAAGACGGCAGATCAGCAGGAAATATCCATTTCAATAATGGTCTTCCGCAAATGTCTC
This sequence comes from Schistocephalus solidus, assembly GCA_017591395.1. Lineage (NCBI taxonomy): Eukaryota > Metazoa > Platyhelminthes > Cestoda > Diphyllobothriidea > Diphyllobothriidae > Schistocephalus > Schistocephalus solidus. Next base: position 89,845 of record WEDG01007409.1, on the reverse strand, counting down.
GCGTGGCGGTTTGGCAGACACATGTAGGACTGGGTAAATGTCTTCATTTGGCCAGAATCACTTATAGATCCCCCGAGCAGGTCAATAGAATCGAAACGTTGCCCGACCCCTCCCCGAAAAACAGGCGACCTTGTGCTTAATTCCAGGCAGGTTAAAGTCATGTGTTTGAACCCTAAATCTAACTTTAATCCCAGCGTTGCTCCGAATTTACCTGGAAGCTAGCACAAAATCTCTTTTATTACGGCCGATTCCTAATCCCACGTTCTTTTGGTGAGGGAGCATGCAAACTATCTCTACCCTCGATTTTGCATATGTTCTTACGAAGGCTTCTTAGCTCCAACAAAAAAAATCCTAAATTTTAGTACTATTGAATATAATGTGCATTTATTAAGTCTAGTGGCACTTGCCCACAAAGTTTGCCCTTGCGATACGTAGCGATTATGAGGACCCATGCAAGACGGGTTTCGGTACGCTATTGCTGGTTGTGCAGCAAGTTTACCCACGAAAGTTCTTTATACGACATCTAGTACGCAAGAGTCTAAAATATCGTTAAGCCGTTTAGAAAAATATCCACTGACGTAGGCAACTGTAGTGGCCAAAGGAGCTCTACGAGCAGTCGCTGCTTATTTCCTCTTATTGCGCCTTCAGTGCGATTATCTGTCGAGGGCTTTTAACATTCGTGCGATGTAAGAAGGCTTGAATGACTAGAAGTAGCCGTTTGCGGAGTAACAGTGGCAACCCGACGCAAGGCCTTTTAGGACAAGATGATTGGGCTTTGTTTAGACCTCATCATCGCCCTTTTAAAATAAATCTCATCTTGGATTCTGTATCTATGAGATCTCAAGATTTGGGCATCAAATAAAGGGGGGGGGGGGTTGGAGGCGGAGGAGGAGGGTGTGATGCTCTTGTCCCGAGAAGGCAATTGTGCCCCCTCCTCTCACAGTCATTGTATCCCAGGGCAACCCGATTTGGTCCATATGGTCTCAGGGAGTCGGACCAAATTGAGACGTAATTGAAGAACCGATATGGAGCAGGGGTCGGCGACGCCACAATCCCTCTGCATCTATGCGGGGACCTGCTGGGTGCGTGAAACCCGAGCGGATAGGCGGGGTCGTTAGTGGGGCACTAAGTGGTAGCATCGGGATCTCAAAGCCAAGTGTTTTTGGGTGTCTCCGAGCTGAAAATAGGGTCTTGCATTTGAGGTGCTAATTGGATTCACCCCCACTGAACAGAGGAGTTAGGGCTTCTCCCCTGTCCCGACTCTGGATATTCCCTAATATTCGCTCTCGCCTAGGTAATTATTTTCATCCTAAATAAGGTGTTAGAAGTAAGTATATGTGCAGATACGCATGGTACATTCGGTTGTTGTTCCCATCCTCCACACAAATAGGTTGGCATTCAAAATCGTAGAAGAGGACTTTTTGGACAAATGCTCGGTACACGCGGATCTTAGTGACACTGAAAATATCACGTCGACTCCATGCTCACTCTCTATAAGGATTATGAAAACACTGCGATTAACATAGATTTGGCAGACGACGTCGTTCTAACTCTACACGTTAGGCCTCGTCTCATTGCCCTAGGTATCGGAAACGGTCTATTTCTCCAAGTTCACAACGATTTATCCCGAGGGATGGCTCCTTCGGGTCAGAAAACTATTTGATCGCTCCAAAGTTTGTGTAAAAACCAATTGACTTAGTGTCTTCATTCACTGCGACATTGCAGTTAGTATATCATCAAAGTTTTAGGTTAACAGGGCGATGTCGTCAGTGTAGACTAGGTCAGTCAGCCAATCAACAGCGTCGGACAGTCAAATAGCGGCAGCTAATAAATGTCGGAGCCATACTGTGTAAGCAGATCAACTACAAAGCGCCTGCCTTGGTGGCGCTATACGTGCGACGTGCCTCAACCAAGTAAGCAAACCAATTGAAAGTGCAAAGGGATCTAGTTTTTTCGGAAGTGAAGTGTCAGTATCCGAAAAATGTTAGATAGAACATATAAGAATAGTTCCCGCGATCAAGCTGCCTTCTGCCCTTCTTATAAATAGTTGGTTTGCATGTCATACCTTGAAAACCGTCTTGCAAGCTGCAGTCTAAAGGCCTTTGTCGGCGGTTTCGTGGACGTAGCCAGGGGTGTTAAACCACCGGGCTCCAGATGAGGGGCCGGTTGACAGCTCTGAGGGGGATGCACACCTCGACGGCGGAGTCGAAACTGTGGTAAGTCAATGAGACGTGGCAATGAGGGCACAGTGCCATGAGCCCCTACTGCGACTGGGTCGATGTGAAGACGGGGAGGCGATGGGGATTGAAGCTGAACCGCTGGGGCCTCGGGAAGGTTGCGTGTCCATTGGCTGACTCGCTTCTGTTGGGCTGGTCTGCCGGTGGCTCCGGCGACTCCAAGTCGTGGTTTCCAATGCGTCATTATAGTTTCGTTGGGATAATGGTGGGTGGTAGGGAAGGCGCAGTACACTGGAAAGAAAGATTGAAACACCTTGATGGCGTTAAGGCACAGCAAGTGTTGGGGGTATTAGTTGAGTAGCCCCAACATCAATTCGTTTCAAAAAGGACCGACTACCCGGATGGAAATCGTGTGGTAGCTGGTTCCCCTCCACCTCTAGGGTTAGAAGAGACATCATTCGGAAACCAAAGTTACCCAGTGACCGTTCTTCTCCTGTACCCTCGCGTATGAATGCCTAGGCGTTGGCTATTCATTCGATGTTAGTCCTAATTTGTAGGAGCAGCGCATATTTTCTGTGTTACGGATGGTTGCCATGGCTTATCAAGTAGGTGTCGCTTTTATACAATGGGTTTTCGCTAGGTGATAAGCAAATTTTTTAACCTCTTTCTCTTCGGAAGGTGCAAGCATTATTTCGAAAAATTTACGGCGCGCGTTAGGAACTGGGCTGTTACAAGTTTAAAGCTTTTTCCTTGAAGTAAAGGGGAGAGGCAAGTTTAACAGAGACAACGCTGCGAGGAAAGTGGCATTTTATTAGTTAATTAGGTCTGAAGACCTCTCAGTCAGATGACAACGGTCTTTACAAATCAACATAAGCCAACCATCTAATCGAAGGTGATCCCTACTAGACTAAAGGCAGTACCAGAAGGGTTACTTACCTTAAGTTATCAGCCAGGACACTCACGACGCGGTTGCTATAATGATCCAACTGCTCTGAAAGCCCTGACCAGTTATCACAGCCCCTGGTTCAATCACAGAGCACCTGAGGGACACTGGTCATCCTGGTAAGCCGTAGTGACCAGCTGGCGCAAACCCATGATCATCTCGAGTCGAGGTCATATAGGACCAGAGCCCTGATGAGGCTGCAACCGGGACTTTATGGGCCCCCGACCGTGCAATTAGCTTTGCACTGCCCTTGGCAACCAACGTTGGGGGAAGGAGGGGAGGGTAGGCGATTAGCTCACTGCCGCCACCGCGATCTTGCCTTCATAATAGTAATAATTAATCTTAGCAGACAAGGTTGACCACGGTGTCCATCCTGTCGCCTCCACCCCTAATTATCGCTAACATTTAACCTTATTAGCTCGGTATTTCGGCGTACGGTGCGAATGTATCAAGAACAGTGGGAGGCAAACGAGGGTTTGATATGCTGCATGATGTAATTCGTCCATAGGAGTGGCCTTTCCCGGTGATAATTTTTTTCGACTTAAAAGTCTCCGCTGCAGGATGCTAGCGGAGCTCGAGTGTGCAAGCCGAGACAGAACGGGACGAGTGAGTCCCGTATCGCGACCGGTGAGTGCATCGTCCACGAATGTTAATATTCCCGATTGAAACCGTTTAGACAATGAGCTTGTGGAACAGTGCGTTAGAGAGTTGGATTTGTGATCAACAGATCGCGGGTTCAAGCCTCGGGTGATGCACCAGTTGGGATTGGGTCTGGCTGGCTAATGACGGCTAATAAGACAGAAAGGACCGTTCTGGTATCCGTTGTCTTTGTTGGCATTGTAAATCAGTCCTCCGTTGTTCAGAGATGACGGAACATTTCGAAAAAAAATAATATGCACTTGTGAGTGCAATCAAAATGCAAGCTGCCGTTCCAAGTTGCTTCGCCATGTCGGTCCTACTTGCTTCTAACCTCGTAGTCGTCCCTTTTCTTGTCTGTTCCGACTGATAGCCTTATTTCCCCAAAGACGCCGGTAACGCCATAACCTTACTGTGGGTTCGATCTTAAAATTGCAGTCGCTCATAAAATGGCATCCAATGGGACAGCCCTAATCGGTTCAAAGTATTTTTATATCGCGTCAGGCGCGAACCACACCCGAATGAGATCTTGTCCTTCCGTGTTTTCATTGGGCACCGTAGATACTGGTGTTCCTTCCATGTAAAATACAACCTCTAAAGCAAAAACTGCTGCGCTATGTTTGTACATGCTAGGTGGAATCGATACATGCAATAAACTTAATGAATTTGAATAAATACTAGAACAGAGTTGAAGAGAGTAAACGTACTTATACTTTATTAAACTAGAGCATACTAAATTGGACTAAATTTTACCATGGTTAATTAATTTAGATCAGCTTGAATTATAGCAAATGAAATTCGTATATATGCATGCTGATAAAAATCTCAACTGCCACAAATAAACCAACAAATAAAATATTTTCCCAGATTAGATTTGAGTGGTAATTTTTTTATGTTGGAGGAATTATGAGTCAGGTCTCTTCATGCTCAATGTCAGGTTACAAAGATTTGCACTTACTTTGACGGTTACGATCTCCGTTGACGCCCCTACATTACATGCATGTGCCCTGTCATTTTGTGTGAATATGTTTCATTGGTATATTTCTTCAGAAGCATATACGTCCTTTTCTGTACTCTGCCACACGCCTAGTGTTTTTTCCTCCTCAAATCAACAATCTTATCCAGTGAGACCAGCTATCGGACAGTTCGCTGACTGACTTCCCCCATACGAGGCACCAAAGGTTTCACTTTCTAAACTGATGGTAGCAAAGCCTTATGTCATCTCCTTGTTGAGTTCCTAATTTTCTTATCTGCCAATTTCCCATGCCTAACTCCCGAGAGCCACAAACTAACATCCAATTCACTTGACGAAAAACCTTTATCGTAGGAGTCGTTTGTGTTCTTCATAACTGTGAGAGCGTTGGTTGCAGTTTCACCTCTTAAAACTGGAAGTTTAATAAAACTATTTATTCCTTCGACCCATTTGTTAAAAAGTCAGCAACCTCGGTGGGATTTGAACTCATGACAGCAGAGGGTAGGGTTCAATACATCTAACGCTTATACCACCAGAGCCAACGAAGCCCTGCCGGGAGCCGTGAGTTTAATTACACTTGGGTCCATTTGCCTGCCCAGCCTACTGGGGTGTATTACATCCACCAGTGTTGATACAGTAAGCTGAATGGCCAAGCAAGGTTTCCTAAGCATGCAATCTAGATTCAAACAGATGACTACCGGACGCAGTTAAGTAATAGGAAGGTTCGTGAGTTTAAATCCTGCCGAAGCCGGCAAGTTTTCAAAACTTGGTCAGAGGACTTATTAAAATCTGCCAAACCCTCAATTAAAATTAATTATATCGAGATAACCGTATAATACAAAAAGACTTACCGAAAACCACAATATAGAATGGAAGGATCACTAAAAATTTTTATTTTCTTCAGCTAGCGGCATTCTAAGGCTAGAGTGTAATTAAACCTTACATCTTTGAGTATAGACCGTTAAATTAACTGCTCTATCCATGTGTCAGGGCTTGTGACCTTTCTGTTGCCATCGGGCATACTCAAGAGCTCACGAGGCTGGCGTTCACCGATCCATTTGGATTTCAAGAGGGCAGATGGACGATGCTGTGTGCCCTAGGGGTTTCGGTCTAGAGCATAGGTAGGAAGTCACATGGCGGCGAACGACCGATAGTCAATAAAAAGCCAATGGAAACTAGGACTGACACGGCTTGCTTATTAACCTTCATACCCCAACCTGAGACAGGGAAACTCCGAGGCTCCATGGCAAACAGAGTATCCCTTATTCATTTCTGCAATCAAAATAGTTCGATGACCCCCAGATCGCACCTGCTGCAACGTTCACCTAATGAACTACAAGAACGTTTACACGGGCGGCATGACGACACATGACCTTGTTCACTTCGAATAAAATCAGAGAATATATTTCTTTAAGTTATTGTGTTGTAATAACACAAGAAATCCTGAAAGAGACGTTTCCATCTTCGTTCACAGGTGCCTGATGGTCTAATTTCGTGCCATAATGCCTTATGAATTGGAATGAGCATCGCTGTACTGTATTTCTAGCGTCCACTGACCACACTGAATCGCAGTTGTGGATATTTACTGAGGCAACAAGGCCTGTTGCCAGCGCTGAACGTTAATTAGCCTCAGATTCCACCTTTACCTCGTCTCGGGAGGGGGGCAAATATAATTTTCCGCTTGATGGCGTCATCACGCCACTTTCACGCCTTCACGGCGTGCGACCTACCCACCAAGGTTCACGCATATACAAGCCTGGGTGCACCGATGGTGTCTTGGGGTTGAACATCTGTCTAATTAGGCATAATGTAAGGTGACCTCCTAGTGACTAAACGTTGCAGGGTGCCGCCGAGCTGTGATCGTGCGGTCGCACGATCGATTCCCCTGGCTGAGCGGATTAGACCGTCGTGACGACGAAAGGATGAGGTGCATTAACGATCTTTACTAACATTAAAACCTCTATGCAGAAGAACAGTACTGATAAGGTGGTAAGGGGAACTAGAATGCCAATTTCTGGCTGCATTTGGGGCTAGAGAGCGACCCCCAAGGCAGAATGGAACGAGTGAGTCCCGTAACCGATCGGTCAGTATCCATCCACCAACAGTAAAACATCTGCCTGCACCTGGACGCTTTGCCTACAAAATCACCTCCTTCGTGTCAAAAATTTGGCCCTTCGAGTTCAGTAGTTCAAAGACGATTACGGTTTTTAGCATAGACTCCGGCTTTTGCAAAAAAGGCTCTCTTTAAAAGGACACCGGAGGATTCATTCGCCATCGTTTTCTTCGACTCTTCTTAATGTGTATAAGTGGCTACCCTGACGACCTTGTCCTGTGGGTGGACGAAATTAGCCAGCCAGTGGCCGCCACCCAGGGTTCGTTTTCAAACAGAGGATGTGTCTGAGATCTCTTGTCAACAGAACCTCCCAGTTATGGAACTTTGTGGTGATGACATTGGTTACCAGTCAAGCCACGGGACGTTCGGCGTTCGCGGGAAGCAAGATTGTCAAACCCCATTTAGGATAGCAGGCTGTTCACTACCTCCCACATAATGACCTCAGTGTGCCTCTACTTACGTGACGACGAAGCGTAACTCTCTCGGGCATGACCTTAGATCCTTTGGTAAGGATGAATTATATAGCTCGGTAACCAGGATACGTGAGTCGGACCGCCCTACACAAGTAATAAAGGTGCCCCTGCGCATAAGTCAAGGAAAGGCAAATATTTCCGTGTCCTAACCCAAACACTGGGCCCAACATAGACATAAAACATAGCCATAATCTTACCCATAACTCTACCCTTAAACTTAACTCCACAGTTAGCACTTATCCTAACTCTAATCCGAAGCTTAAACCCAACCATGGACCTTACCCCATTTTTCATGGAATTCGGCGCAACGACCCCTGTTTCGAGGCCATATAGGCCACCCTTACGGATCCTTTAACCATTCCTTCCACCAAACTGTCATACCGATCAATGTAATATGAACGGGGTCGATATTATATAGAGTAATGAGGCAGTGCGTTCGCAACTGAAATCTCTTTTAAACATAAAAGTAAACTATATAAAAAGGTGTTGCGAATGAACCAGAAAATGTAACTTCTAAAGCCTGATGCTCAAATGGCTGGAGTAATATTTGCTTCAGTTGGTCCAGTGGATAAGTGTCTGTTATGAGTAACCTAAACAAACTGCATAATAAGAGGCAAGAAAAGGTCATTGATCGTTGCAAGAAGTCCGTACAGTATGGAGGTTACGTAAGGAAGAAACGTGGTTGAACACCGGAATCATTTTTTTAAGCTTTCGAATTCGTGTAGGAAGTCATCTTCAGAGATGGCAGCAGGAAAAGACCAAGTTGCAGTTATGGGGGGGGGGGGCATTAACCAATCAACTACCAGTACTGGTAGTGGCTGCGCATGGTTATATACATCGCCACCACGCGAAAAATATTTAAAAAAACACACCAGTGGTTGATTCGCTGACGGCAGGGGGGAGGAGGGGTTCAAAAAGTGCGTGAAACGTCTGCCTTAGGCGAGTAGTCTTACTGCTGAAAATTATCGTTAGTCAGACATTGGCCTTATTGGATCTCATTTTGGCGTCTTTCAGATTGCGGGTTGACTTTCGGCTTCCTGAGGCTGAATTGATCTCCACTCATTCCGTCATCTGCCCATCCTGGTTGCTAGGCCGTCTCCGAGCGCCAGGGATCTGCGACTTCTTTTCAACCTGCCTTATTTGAGCTAAACTCCTTCACGTGACCGGGTGAGTGTGGGGACAGTTCATTTATTCTGTGCCCTGAACCATACCTTAAAGCTACGTCTTTGGCCTCGGCTATTACCTCAAGAAGCCTTATAATCACTGCATAACTCACATTTATTTATTCGTATGGCCACAAAAAGTGGAGTCAATGGGCCTTAAGCCCAAGTTACCAAGGTGTTAGCATATTAACTTTGGCGAGTTCTCGTGAGGTCTCCTAAGTACAGAGAACAGCGTTCGTAATTGCCTCAACTGCCCGTCAGTTAGCCAGATGTGTGACTCTAACCTTGCGAGTCCTACCAACCCCTCGTAAGCCCGAGCTTACAGGCGGGGTGGTTGGTGAGACTTTCTGGGGCTTACAGCCTACCACAACATTTGCGAAAAGTGGGAGTTCGACCAAAACATATTCGTGTTAAACCCACTTGCTTCAGAGCGGAAGCGGAAAAATAACTATGGAAAATTATTTTGCTCTGAAGGTCTCCGGACGAAGTGTCCCGCCATGTGTATTAAAAATGTAACCAACGTTCGAGTTGACTTCTTATCAAAGAACTGATAATTTAACTAAAGGTTATTCCAATCCCAAGGCTCTGAGGTGAAGTTGCCAAAACCGAAGAAGTTAAGGAATTTCCAGTTGCCCTAAATAAGCCCACTGGATGCCCATTTACCTTAACTTGGACCATTAATGAAGAAAAAACCAAAGCAGTTAACAAAAAGATGTAAACATACATTAGTCGGTCACCTAGCAAGTGTCCCAACGAAGGCTGACTGAAATCTCCGAGATGCAGGTGCCGTCTGACCAAAGTGGAGGATTTTTACTAGGCCCGGGATCAAACCAGCCAACGCGAGAGAGCTTCTGGATCAGAGGAGTGAGGGGTTGCGGGCGCCATTGGCCAATCAAACGCCCAACCATAAACCGCCTGCCAGGCCACGCCACCCCCTGCCTTCCCTCCCCCTTCCGCATCGACAAGTCAGCGACCCGCATGCGGAAGTTAACTGTATTCTGCGCTCTCAGAGGTCTTATCGGATTACACGCTTCCGTCAGCTATTGTGCCAACACAAAAAGACGCAATCCAACAGTCAACAGTAAAGCACATCATCAACAAATTTTTGAGCAAAAGAGCCTAACAACCCCTTCCCGCACCTTAGAGTGGAGGAGGGAGGGAGGGAGGGGGCTCCAGTTCGGTTTGTCTCGAACGGCTCGCCCACTCCACCCCAAAGAAATGGGGATTTTATGGCTGGACCACAAGTTACATATGCTGGTTGGTTAATCCAGTCAATGCAAAAAACCCTAGGATGCGGACACGTCGGGTTGAGAAAGGGCAGCAGATATTAATCGGAGTTGACATAAAGTTAGCGAATGGCCTAGAAGCGAGATGAAGTGGGGCTAAACGTTCCCACATCATACGACGCTTTAATTGCTTTGGCCCAAACATTGCCAACGCTAGAACACCTAGCCGGTGAGGTTTATAAACTTTCAGAGGTTTTCCACTTTTGTCAGGTCACTACAAAAGGTGACAAAGCGATGGGCAAATTATAACCGAGTAAAACAACCTACAGCTGCTCAGATGAACTGGAACCGCCAATTTTCCTGCTATGGCTGCTCGTACTCGGCTGAGTCACGATTTTAAGAAAAATTCAGAATTTTTATCAAGAGTCTGGGTCATGTATCAACGAATCGACGTCTCAACCCAACCAGCAGGCCTCAACATAGTCATAGATGTATGAAAGAGTGGCATAATATGGTAAAAAGAATAGAAATGCAGGTCCCATGTAACCAGTTGATTGGTAAGGATGACTTATATGGCCCCCTAAAAGGGCACAGTGATAAGTAATAAAGGTAGTCCTGTGTACATTTCCAGGAAGGGTCAATAACCCCGTGTCACAACACTTACAATAGCCCTAACATAAGCTGAAACTGCGACTCTAATCTTAACTCTAACCCAACCCTAAACGTTACCCTAACCACAACCTCCAACTTAACCCTTAAATTAACCCTATCCCTAATTTCCTTGGAATGCGACGCAAAGTCACCTGTATTGCAATCGGTCCCTGGTCCCAGGTCCCGTGTTCTGCCAGCCAAGTCACCTCTCTGTACACAGGAAGAGGAATAAGTTCGCTAACTGATTTTACAGAAAATACCTAGTGTGTAATTTTGGAACTGTAAGTGAAAATGAAAAAAATACACGTTAATAAGTGAGCTATTACCTCCTATCTCTGAGCCCCAGCTTTGAAGAAAACGAGTGCAATGTAGGAACGTTTTGATGCCTTCTTTCTGGGAACTATTCATTGAGATAAGCAAAGAAAATACAATGAAAAATATACGCTACCTATGTGAAGATTGGTAAATTTGTGTTGAATACAGTTGATGGGCCATAATGGATGGGTAATCACCGATCGCTAACAGAACTCACTCGTCCCGCTGTCTCTTGAGGCTCACTCGATCCTCGCTAGCAGCCGCTCAGCGACTAAGCTATTGTGGGTAGCAAAATTTTAACTGAAATTCGTAAAAACATTAATATTCGAAAACGTTCCTAAAGATATTCCAGTCCCACAAGAATGCCGGCTTTTGAACAAGCTTATTTTTGGGTTGCCTGCAAAAACCACTCCGTAAAAATGACTACTAAAGTAGAAGATGTTAGATGTTTGCTGCCTGGGAATGGTCCTTCCAGTTTCCCTGGTCTTTGCCGGCAATAGTCATCTGCCTATTCTACTACTAGTCGCTGTGTGGCTGCTGACGGGGCTCGAGAACGAGCCTCAAGACAGAGCGGAACGAGTGAGTTTCGTTAGCGATCGGTGAGCGTTCATCAACGAATGCAAGTGACCGGGCTGTCAACATACGGACTTATGAAAACCTTTATGCCTGTGACATCCCAATCGGGGAAAAATGCAAAATCCTCTTCGTCTTATGTATCGTTTACTATCTCATGGTGTTATCTCTTTTGCGTACCCATTTTTATCCACGCTGAATGGAAGTCTTTTTGCTGAAAATTTTAAAAGATTATTTTGAAATAAATCTGCTCTTTCTCCCACCCACATCAAAAACAATGCCCGATCGAAAATGTCCAGCAACTTCTCTAGAAACCGTTTTGGAATCTCTCAAACTTCAGGCTGTTAGATAACTTAAAAAGACAAGTTGGCGAGCATACGTTAGCTTTCGATAAATTTTCGTCTGGCGTTTACATTTATATCACTGTGTAACTAAGTCAAATATGCGGGTGAGTAATACAAATCGTACGGTTGTCAGGGTGGAGGAGGGAGTGGGGAAAGAAACAAATCGCGCTCAGTTTTCTGGTCATCTTCAGACGGATGGCGGCCGCCAGGACAGGTAATTAGATTCTGGCAGCTGAATTGCTGGATTTCGGGCAGGGCAATTGTGGCGCCTGTATAAACTGGTATGAGTAAGAAGGCATGAAGTACCAAAAAGCCACGGCAATGGCTTAGTAACAGCGATGGACGCTGAAACCCCCAACATAATACATTATTTTTCGACCTAAAGGTGATTCTCGGTTAAGGGGATCAGGAAAAATTGAGCAATAGACAATATATGGGAATAAGATATTTCAATTGTGGGAAGTTCAAGTGATAGATCGTTGGAGAAATGACATGACCTAAAACGATTTGTATTCCAAGTGATCCGGAAGACTATTTCAGTTCCGTCAGTGTCCGCTTGATCAGTTGACTTGTTGATAGCAGTTTTTGGGTGTCCGTGATTGGCCATCTCCAAAGCTGTATGCGTGCCTTGCCCGACAGCTCGTGAACTGTGATCACATGACCTCTAGCAAGTCGTGGGTGCCGGAGGAGAAAGGCGCAGACGCGCTCGATGCGCTACAAAACCAACCTTGCCTTTGAAACGAAATATTGACCTCTCACCGACCTGAGTTATTTGGGCCTACCTACCGGCCCTGCGATTTATCTTTAGTCCGTTATACTTCAAGCTTAGAGTAAACCCCTCCTCCCTCAATGGGATTCCTGGCAGAATTGTAGGTTAAACTTGTTATATGCAGAAGATGCATCACTGAAAGAAACTCATCGATCATAATTCATACAATCAGCAATTGGGGTATTTCATAAGATCATTTGGCGAGCATACGCATGCTTTCGATAAATTATCGTCGTATCAGTACATTTAAATGAAAATGAGGCACAGGTTAGAGCATGTGGTTAATAATTTTCGCCTTTTCATACAACTAAGTCTTGTGAATAGAGGGGTGGGGTGATAACAGGCAGTTGATTAAGCGGCAGGGAGGGTTTAGTGGATTCGTTCTAGGGGTATTGGTTATACCCTCAACTGGTAGACATATCCCCCATAACGTAGTCGGCAGATCGACCGGCGGGAATTCGAGAGAATGGCGATGTGATTTGGGGGCTTATTTGCAAGCTGTTTCAACCTTTTCTCCAATTGTATGCTATAAGTAGTGCTCTTATCTTAAAAGTACGGACTATGGCAAGTTCGTCCACTGCATATTCAAGCGCACTGATTATACAGCGCAGAGGCTTGTACTCAGATCCGGGCAGACGCGGCTCAGTGCGAACATACTCATAATTGTGGAGTGCATAAAAATGTATGTCACAATACTTGAAATATACCGAAGAAGTAGCCAAGGCCTTGGCAGCCACTTTAGATTGACACTATCAGAAAACACACTCACAGCGAGCTATCTATTTTTTTGCACGTTAGTTGGCTGTTAAAATGTTTGACTGTGTTGTTTGAAAAGGTTCATATCTGAACTACAACTCGCAACAACATATCAGGTTTGTGAACCTAGTTGGTATTAATTCCTAATTTCAGTCCTAGTGGAAACCTTGCACCTTTTCTAGTAGGGCACATAGAGGTAAGTGGAAGAAAGAGGTAGCCTTCAGTTCGGGTGATTAAGTTCCCTCGGTAACTTAGTAACTGTAATTAAACGATCTCTTTTATAACACGTGGGATATATTGAAATGTATGTATGTGTTGAAGTTTAGTGCGTGTACCCGGTTTCTACGCTTATTCTGACCAATCAGGTTCTCCTTTAAGTAGTACTGAGTACCTTTCAGAATTCATTTGGCTATCTCAGAATTGCCAAAGCACATTTTCATGATTAAAATTTCGCATCCACCATTTGAGCGAAGATCAACTGAAGTTTCCTGTTACAATGCACTTAACAATTTGGATCGCACTGCAAACCTACTTTGCCCGAGTCCTCCTGTTGATCTAACATCCGCTACCTTTCCACTATTTACAATAAAAGTACAAATTCAAGAGTTGCATTTTCAATGCGCCTGTGATTTGGCAGACTTTTCTGATTATTAATTCGGGCAATTTATGCCTGTTTTTATCATGATGAAAATTTTAGTATTTATGATTAAACTACCAGGGAAGGCCTTTACCGTTTTTAAGTTATTCTCCCTATATTTCGATTACGTTTTGATCTCTGAAAGACTAGCTTCCCCGTTGGTATTTTCGATAGAAAACGACAAAATAATCCAGCTGACCCGAATTTGGGCAGGTTCTTTCGTTAGTTCACTGCTCTTCACAAAAGGGATGCCTCAAACTGAGAACTCAACGTTTGGAAAGCTTTGAACATCGGTGAACGAAAAGACGCAGGGATGGTACATCAAGTATACACATTTAAAAGCGGGAACTGAGACCGCTGCACTCCGTCCCACGGCGCACATTACTGTGTTACTACCAGTTGGTTTGACGGCATCCGGTAGTAAAGCTTTATTTAGCACTCACAAAGACTGCTGGAACACTGCCGGCATTCTCCGTCCCCAAATAACCACCCCTTGCTGGCTGGATGCCTTCTCATGCAGTTCATGACCTTTCTCACTGAGGGCTATCTTCTTCAAAGAAGGTAACTTGCGTGATAATTTAAGTATGCTGATGAAAACTTCGGCATTGAATTGGCTTCCCCTTCCTGCATCGGCGAAGTTTCGATAACAAGACTAAGTCAACACGGCATCAGTTGAGCTTGTGTGAGGTGTCCGACTAGATGTTCGCCTCTTCCTTGGCGGACCACAGGACGTATTGACCGCCCCTCCAAGCCAAACCAGTCTTCAAAAGACCAGACAGTTAAATTGGATTAGGCTGATAAACATACCGTGTTTAGAGGAAAGCAATAAAACATGGCTGTCACTCTAAATGATCTTGGTATTCCTTCAAATTGGCATTTAAGCGGATAAATGCAAATTTGCCTCATACTTTTCATACAAGATAGGTTGTCTGGGGTAAAATACGTACACAGAGTCGTCCCTATTACATCCCTCGATTCTATTAGTATCCCGATGCTAACACAGTGTCAGGGCGTCTGTAGACGACAGTGGGCGCGGTGGCCGATTGAGAACATGGGTGAGAGACGTACGTTCATCCTCCCATCACTTGACAAAACAGACTTTGCGCCAGACACCATGGCTGTCTGGTGGCATAGCGTCACACACTCTGGGGTTCAGTCATACCAAAATCTAAACATCCCCATGAGGAATCGAAAGGTGATAAATCGAGTGCGGCTTGCCAATCGGACAAATAGGCTGTGGTGCTGTAGCCACAGCCTTTCCTCTCCCCGAGTTCCGATCTATCGTTGATTACGAGTTCAAGCATAACCTCGAGGTATCAGACTAATAGAGCTCTTGCTCTAGTGATCGAGTCTACTTATTCTCACTGATTGAAACTACCACTGAAAGACTTTCCTCCGCGAGGATTCTTGCGTTAGCAAATAGAGTCTCTCAGTGGCCAGAGCTGGGTTATAGCATCCCGCAGGTGAGCAGTGCGTTTGATCAATCAAAAAGTTGAAACTTATTCTGGATGATCCAGCCTCCCTTGAAAAGGCTCGCACGTGCTGCTACTGGGCGGGTAACGGTTCATTTGACAGCCTGGTGACTCCGTCGTACAGTTTCCTCGGCCAACAATACGCCCCGAAGGCGAGGAGTCAGATATTGACACCACTACGTGCGCTGGCTGCAAGGTCAAACCAGCAAGACTGGCATCTGCGAGTAGGGCGGGCCAGAAACCCAACGACTTTCTGTTTATTTGCTCAGACGGCGCGATTGTCACCTGAACATCGCCCAATATACACAATGGCATCTCACGTCTTGACTTCCCCTGTTATTGTTGTCATCCGCGTCAGCTAGGCGACCCTGCGGACTCGCTCGGACGTTCGTTTGCCCTAGGGTCTGGGTTCGTGGGGAGGAGAGGGAGGTGGGGGGGCGTTAGCCAGCCTTCCGCCCGATGGCGATGTTTATTGCATTCAAATTAGTGAATTTTGACCACTCCTTGAGAATAGGGGACCATTAACAATATATAAAATTCATTTGACTTTTGAAAAATTCGGCAGCCTCCGTGGTATTCAAACCCACGCCAGCAAAAGGAAGACTTTCGTAGAGCCAACGCTCTTGCCAACTGAGCTACGAAGCCCTACAGGGAACCGTTAATTTAATCACACGGCGAAATCCCGATGTACAGATGCATATGTTAGTGGGAAGCTGACCGATTGCGATACGGAATACCGTCGTTCCGCTGTGCCTTGGGGCTCACTCTCGAGCCATAAAAGCAGCCGCACAGAGGCTAGTATATGCTAGGCAGAATATAATTATCGACAGAGACGAGGGGACTGGAATGGTCATTTCTTATCTATTAGCCGTCATCGGCCAGCCGGAAATGGCCACTCCAGTCTCCCTCGTCTTTGTTGGTAAGGCTATTCTGTCAGCGGATTAATATGCCCAATGAAGCCAGAGAAAAACCTGATTTGAAGAACAAATATGTTCAAGTAAAATATAAAAAAAACAATGACGTGCATTTGTGCTTGTTTAAAGCTCAAATTATCAGTCGTACTGTGCGGTTTCTACTGCCAGCTAATCTGACAAGGACTAAATGTGCCTGACAACCTTACCCGAGTGCTTAGAGTGCTTCTTGACTGCGCTTACGATGAATCTTTCAACTGCAGTTGAGCCTCAGCAACAGACTAGTGTGAAGTCATTTTATTCGGCCAACTAAAGAGCTTAATAAGCTGCAATATCAAAACTGGAGCATCTCCCAGAAAATGCATGGGAACACTGAGGGACCCATTGATGAGCCGAACTGCAGGCAGCTGTGTCACGCAGAAACAGGCTGCCTGGGCTCTCTGAGTTGTCACTATGGTAAATCATGTAACGTATTTGTATCATGTCGGTTGGCTAAAGGCAGGTTTAACATCACTGGTTTTAACTTTAGGTAGACTTAGTTCTCAGAACTTCTGATGTGACTCAAAGGGGAACTAATTTTCCTCGTAGTTTTACCTCGCCAAATGATAATTTGATATTGCCCGGCATTTGTCTTATTGGCTGCTAACTTTCCTCTGAATATTCGGGTTGCTTTTGAAATATCAAGAAAGATACTGAAAAATCAGTGAACACTGAATATTTGAAAATGTTTCACCCCATTTTTTATAATTTTTACTTTGAATGTTGAGGTATAATGTTTGGTGTTAGTTTCGAAACGTCAAAATCAACAACTTATTTTAATTAAAGATCCATTTGTCTTTTATGGAATACTGTTTGTTGGTATACGAGGCACGATAAAACAAACTGGATGATTAATTATAGGACAGCTAGGATATGCATTCAGAAAACAGGGACTCTTCGATTAGTTTGTGTTTATAATTACGCAATCATGCTCAGTTAACACGAATACAGAAGTCCAGATTTTTTCTAACATATCCGGTCATGTTTGACTTGTGAGATTAACCCACAAAAATAAAGGATACTGAAACGGCAGTTGTTTCAAGCTTCGCGAGGTCCATTTTATGGAGAACCAGCAGCTGTCGCTTAAACCCAGTCGGACAGTATAAACAAACATGGCCTAGATGGTGGGAAGTCTGGTCGGGTTGATGGCTCATCACCGATTCCAACAGTGCTCGTTCAACAGGCAGTCCTTGACAGGTTTATGTCAGAGACTTCCAACACCGGAGGGGGTGCATGCAGATCTGATTTGCGTCTCAGACAAAGCTGACCTCGTCCGCTGGCGGTAGCAGGCGACCGCCTGCTGGAAGTGGGGGGGGGGGATAAAGCGACCGTCTAAACGTTGTTAGAACATGCCCCACAAGTCCAGTCTGGAATGAGGCAGCTTTTACTTTTATTATTTTCCTCTGTGTTCTCTTCAGTCTTCAGCAGCACCTGTGACTGAACCCCAAACCGGTAAAGATAAGCACCCGCTGCAATGTCCACGGCGGCGTTGGCAGAACAATAACACCGCGTTAATAGCGGTGCCACACCAGCAGCCCGATTTTTCATGTTGAGCAATTGCTCTAACCTACTGAACCTGGTTGCTTCGCTGAAAAGATGCAAAAACACGGTTTATTTGATATTGTATCTCATTGGGGGATATTTTGGTGGAGTAGAAAGCACAGCATAGGAAAACTGACGGTTTCAGAGTTCACAGTGCGACCACTTTTTGGCATCAAGAAAAGCTGGTGTATCCGGCTGGATTTTCTACCTTCATGTAACACATGGCGTCCCCGCATTTTTTTTGGAAAAAAACGTATATTTTGCTCAGACAGCAGTGGGTTCAGGCCCAGATTCAATAGCTGGTTTCACCTAATTTGGATCATATCAATAAGGAAGGCAATCGCACTGGGAGTTGCATTCAAGCATCTGGCAATGGATCCCTCGTTCGCTAAGTTTGCCACACCTGTGTTACAGCATAAAAGACACGCATTTTGCTTCGGTGCTGCAGAACTAGTGAAACAGATTTTAGTTCCTAGACTGATCTCGTCAAACCCCGAGGATATATTGGCAAGGAAAAGAGGTTAAACGAGATATGACATGACTTCCAATAAACCAATGATTAGGAATTGCCACTGTCGGAAATGAGTCCGCAAGATCCCAAAGTTTTAGATATTTGGTAAGCAGCTTTGTAAACGTGATATAAGACAGGAGAGTAGGAACCCACAATAATTCAGCTAGTCTTAAACTGAATTACACAAAGAATCAGTATTTTTGTGAGCTAATAATACTCCTAACCCCAAAATGTATTCTAACCTTAACCCTAACTCCAAAGGTAACCCCAACCGTATCCTTTGCCCTAATCTCCCAGGCATGAGGCCGAATCCTACTACGGAGTTCATGTTGTCATGTTTGACTTAAAAACGCTATGCTGATTTCAAACCGTATCCTCAGAATGTTCTCCTCCACTGCTGGTGTTTCTTAGATTGTTATAATTGATATGATAATACAACAAAACTTCACTACGGTAAAAAAACTTCCTAATTTAATTATGGATGATGTTGTACATTGCCTTCATTTCGATCTAATTACTGCGAAGTCGTCGCATCCCATGCGTCGAGGTTTCCGATATATCTCTTCCAATACATTGGCATATGGGCGTTCCGCATTGCTGTTTCTGTCACCATGTCTTACATGTAAAGTGGCAGAAAGGTAGAAAGTGTGAATTGAATGGTTTTCGTAATATATGCTTATTTTTATGTAAACCTTTAGGCTCCTGCAAAATTTGTTAATATTCCCTCTAACCACAGTAAATGGAGCCAATTTTGCTGAAAATTTGAATGATACTTTCAAAATATCGCGTATTCCTCTTACTGTCCTCTCGCCCTTTCCCCCTTTCTCTCTCTCTCTCTCTCTCTCTCTCTCTCTCTCTCTCTCACACACACCAAAAGGAATGAACCACTTTGTACCACTTTCTGGGAGATGGTCCAGTTTTGATATTGCAGCTTATTAAGCTCTTTAGTTGGCCGAATAAAATGACTTCACACTAGTCTGTTGCTGAGGCTCAACTGCAGTTGAAAGATTCATCGTAAGTGCAATAAAGAAGCACTCCATTCACTTCTGCTTGTTTATCACGAACCAGATAATAGTGAGGAAGAAGTCATGAAGATGGTGGGCTGAAAAGGAATGCATACAAAACCTTCGTTCTTTGAAACTGGAAAGATGAACAAATAATTTTTTTTGGAAAAACGCATATTTTGCTCAGACAGGAAAAGCCTCTGTCCTCTCGAACCCTAAGTTACATTGATGTCATTACTGTCGATAAGTAAGTCGTGGAAGCTGGGCCCATAGCTACCGACTGAAGTTAACAAATCGAAGAAGCCTACTGGTAAAACGGCGGGTTTCCAAACCCAACCCCGAGTGTTTTCAAATCACCGAGGCTCACACCCGTGACCTGGTAGTTATGGGTTCAACGCCCCAAACAACAGGTCATTGGTTCGAACCCCAGCGATTGTGGTGAAACTCAGGGTTGGGTATGCTTGGCTGATGATGGCTAATAAGTCAGAAAGAGACATTACAGTCTTCACTGTCTTGTTGGTTATGTCTTTCTGCCTTTCATGCTAACCACTCCGTGGCTGCTGGCGGGGCTCGGGAGTGACCCCTAAGGAAGAATGGAGACGAGCATGCCCCGTAAAACAATCAGTGAATGCCTTTCTAGCATTGCGTCCTCATTCGTGGCCTAAGTGAAGTGAAGTGCAGAAAGTTAAATTCCTTGCCATTCAGTATAGAACGTTGGAAAACTTTATAAATTCCCCTTATTTTCTTGGTTTAATTACTTCAGTTCAGTTCAGTTTTATTAAGGGAAATATAGGCGAAGACTTTGAGCTCCCTATTGATGTCAATGACACTGCAAATTAAAAAAAGGCCGACATATAATGGATGTTGGACAAAGGGTTATCTCCACGTCACACTACAGGGCATCGATAAAACAATTATAAAATAATATTAATGAAAAATAGGGATTAGTATGCTATATAATGCGAAAATTGTGGCTGGGGATAGGTTTCAGGAAATGTGTTAGGTTCTGATGTCGTGGTGGCACTAATGACTGTACTGGTCAAACTTACGCTTAAAAGTGTCAACAGATGGGGACATGATGATATCCGCAGGCAGAGCATTGCAGGCCTTAATCACTCTGTTGGAGAAGAAGAACCTTCTTGCGTCCAGTCTTGAGCAAGTCCCACGTAGTTTGATAGGATGTCCTCGCAAAGTAGTGGTAGTGGCCAACTCAAAGAAATCGCCAGATATAAGGCAACAATCCTGACCCCGTAGCATGCGAAATGCTTGTTTTAGGTCGCTGCGTAGCTGTCTATAGTCCAGAGGAAACAGATCAAGATTGGGAAATCGTGTCTCGTAAGGCAAGCAGCTTTGACCTCAAATAAGCTTGGTTGCACTTCTTTGGACCTTCTCAAGGTTGTTGTGGTCTTTGACAGACCCCGGTCTCATGGTTTGTATGGAAAATTCCAATTTTGGTCATACGAACATCCCGAAGACCTTATTAAAGCACTCTTTGTCAAAATTTTGCAAACGCTCGCTTAGTTAGATACAAGCTTGACATGGCAGATTTTGCTACTTTTGAGCAATGGAACGATGACTTCAGTGAGGTCGTGATCCATACGCCTAGATCTTTCTGAGCCTCTACCTCTGGTAGCGCGGTGTCGTCCAGATAGTAAATTCTCTAGTGCCCGGAGCTGGTTCTGCCGAATCGCAGAATATTGCACTTGGTAGCATTGAATGGGAGGAGCCAGCTGTGCGACCATTCCTCGAGTCGATGCAAGTTCGCCTGTAGCTTTGCTTCATCAGCTTCGTTGTGGATGACCTTCCAAAGCTTTATATCGTCAGAAAACATGGCGGTGTCACAGTCCAACCCAGTTACGCAGTCATCAATGTATATAAGGAAGAGGACAGGGCCAAGGATGGAGCCCTGAGGAACCCCAATCTCAACCGCCACCTCCGCCGATTGTTGATCGCCAAGACGGACAATCTGAGATCACCAAATTAAGAAGTTTTTGATCCACTTCAAAGCTTGCCCCTTACTCCAATACGGTTGAGTTTGTATAGAAGACGCTGGTGAGGCACGCTATCAAAGGCCTTCTTGAAGTCTATGTAGACTGCGTGCATTACATTTACTTTATCGACCGCTCGGGTCCATCGTTCCAGACAGTAGAGCAAATTGGTTAAACAGGACCTTAGTCTGCGGAATCCATGCTGCGCGTCCGAGAGAAGATGATGCTGCTCCAGAAACTGTATCAGTTCACGTTTAATGATTCGCTCCATAATCTTGCAACATATGGAGGTGAGACTTACCGGCCTGTAGTTATTTACAGAAGCCCGGCTGCCACTTTTATGTATGGGAAATCCACGTGGTCTTCCAATCGGGTGGCAATCTGCCTGCGGCGAGTGAGGCTTGGAAGAGTAGACACAAAGGTTCTGCAACTCTACGGCCAACTCCTTCAACAACTTTGCCGCTATAACATCAGGACCTGGCGATTTGGTTTCATTCAGCTTCAGTAGTTCCTGCAGAACAATAGGTTCTGTTTTGACCACTGAGTCAATTGTCGGGATCTCTTCCGCACTATAGTTATCAGCGGTTAGATTGGCTTCTCTCGTAAAAACCGACTGAAAGAACTCAGATAGATGCTCAGCCTTTTCCTCGTCCTTGCAAAGTTCAACGCCTTCATCCGTTTTTAACAAAGGATGGGGTCTTTTTTCGAGTGTACTGCTTAATGTAGTTGTAGAAGAGCTTCGGGTGACTTAATAAACTGCCACTGGTTGATAGACGATTATGGATCGGTTACGGGACTCACTCGCCCTGTCCTGCCTTGGGGCTCAACCACGAGCCGCACCAGCAGCCACATAATTGCTAGTATTATAGGCAGATAAACACTTCCGACAAATACAAGGGAGACTGGAATGGCCATTTCCGGCTCATTAGCCGTCATCAACCAGTCAATATCAACCCCAGGTGATGCACCACCCGAGGCTCGATCCCACGACCTTTTGATTAGAAGTCCAATGCCCTAACTCATTGCGCTGTTCATCTGCCTATAATAGTAGCCGCTGTGCGGCTGCTAGCGGGGCTCTAGAATGAGACCCGTAATCGATCGGTGGGCATTTATCAACCAGTGTCAATTTTCCTGATCTAAGCCGGCGAAACAACGAGCCCGTGGCGCAGTGGGTTAGAGCGTTCGACTTCTAATCAGCAGGTCATGTGTTCGAGCCTTGGTTGGGGCATTACCTTGAATTTGGATATGACTGGCTGATGACGGATACTAAGCCAGAAATTGCCATTTCAGTCTCATTTGTCATTTGCCGGTCATGTTATTATGGACTTTGTTTGCACAACGATTTCGGTAAAACTAGTAGAATGCTGTTGATGAAATCCGAGTGACCCGACAGGTTGGCTATAACTGCCGCATTAACTTCCAACTTCCTTCATGATATTCGTTTCTCTTGTAGGTGCAACCTTATTCTCAGTACTTTTCCTCCGGTTGATACGGTGAGCTCGAAGTGAGCACCATATCGGGTGCGTCAACACAGACGACTCAGTCATTCGCGTCATGCAACGACTAATCGATAAAGCGACGAAACCTGGGATCGGTTTCCCGAACAGAGTCGATTGACCGATCAACGCTTAGTCTGCACAGCGGACGCGTGGACCACCAGTCTCCCTGGACACATGCACTGATTCTACGTCTAAGGACTCTTTTTCTTCCCTTCGTTTAGGTTCGTGGTGAATAGAGAAAAGATCTTATCATAAATGTTTCAAGAAGTGTTTTAAATATGTGAAGAGTGAAACCGAGGAAGTAGCATGATACTCCAAAGGAGGCCACTTCTGTTTGTGAGCACGATCTCCTTCAATGACGCTCCCCCGCTCGTGCGTTTGCCAGCAACCAATAAAAAAATTTGGGTTAAACTAGCTCTCCCATAATCCTTCCCACCTACCGACTATAAAGGGATAAAACGTGTAAATAGTGGTTATTTGGGTTGGGAGAATGAAATGGCAGCATTCGGATACGGAAAAGCCCACGATGACGAGTATGTGTTTTCATGCTTCCGCCGTTTTATGGGTCATTAAAGGCTAGGCGTTATAAGGCACGGAGAAATAGCAACTCTGCCAACGGTAGGCCATGAAGGCGTCCTGGCCCAACATCATAAAGGTGGTGAGTCTACTTGCTACAACCTATCGATATGAAATACGCAGCAATTATAGAAATATGATCAACGAGTCATCCGTAGATGTCCGCACGTCAACAAAAATTCCATCTTCTTTGGCTACCAGCAACTTATTAATAAGCATACTACAAAATATTTTTTCTGGATTCATTTTCATTGGCTGATACCCATTGTTATTTATTCCTGGTGGTCGGCCATTTTCACTTGCTCACTTCTAAATGGACAAATGCATTCGCGAGGGTGCTGGTCTATTCACCTAGAATGGAAATTTACTTTCCCTTTTTCTTATCTTTGTACTTAACTCTATCGTGCTCTGCTACTCTTGCCGTTTATTTTTATTATAGATCAATAAAGAATTATCCAAGTCACTTCACTTGCATCTATTCAAGGTAAAAAATAGCATTGCCCAAAGAAAAATTAGCTACTAGTACCTTCGTCTCGTTTCCAGCGAGATTAAGATATGCATCCGTCATAAAATCTAGGTACATCTCCTCTTCTTCAGCCCTATATGGAGTACCGATATTTGTAGGTTTTTAAATATTAAAATAGAGAAATGAAAGAAGATGCTATCAGCGTCCCAGATTATTAATGGGATGTTCAACATAACCAGACAAAGAGGTATCCTAAGACTCGTGTAACATTTGTACGTAAATGGATCCGATCAATTTTTGCGTGCATCAATAGTAGTAATTGTAGGATAAAGACTATCACTAGAAGATTGCGAGCCTTTGAAAAACGCGTTGAAATTTCATCTTAAATCAATCACAGAATCTGAAGAATTCGAACATTAGTATTATTTAAATGAGAGCATCCATAAAGTGACTTTGCCATAATTCTGCAAGATTTTGTTGATTAAGGAATTGAAACTCGCAGAAGAAATGTATCAACTTAAAGTTGCAGTTTCGCCAAGAGGTTACAGAATTGCACTTGATAATTTCAACATACCAGTTTGTAAGTTTCGATGTGAGACTTGAATCTCTACTAGTCAGCTGTAAAACCTCATTTAGATAATACCTCAGTTTTAAAACTGATTAAAACTTACCCATACATTTTCTCTACAACTTTTCGTCCGCTGAGGGATGCAACAATTATCTTAGAATTGCACTTTCTCCTGAATAAAGTCAGTTTTATCCCAGTTTCCGGGTTTAAACGGAATATGACAGTTCTAAAATGATTACATCAACCGTGAATTTGTTTAAGCACCCCGCCCTTGCAACCTCTGGATTTTGGGGGCTGTCCCTAAGCTTTTTCCAGGACATCCGGAAGCTAAGGTAAACATTTAAAAAAGAACTCGAAGTTAAAGTTTTTTACAAGTTACAATTGAAAAACATTAATGTAGGTTACTTCTTTCGTTATTTTTAACAAGATTTGTTTTTGATACTTTCTTGACATGGTGTTCACGTAGGTGACAACTTTTTAATAAAAGTATCGTGAAATTTGTCCTAGCTAGTTATATTGCGTGTCAAACTTTGAATTTAAATACCCAACCTTTTAAGGCCTTTTTCTTACAGGGAGGAGCAAATGAAATATTGCATCCAATCATGGCGCAGGATACCCGTTGGAGAAATGAGTACTGACTCTGGCAGCTCCTGTGGCACATATTTCCATATCCTTAAATTTTTTTACAATTATCGTTAGTAACCCATCAACATACATACCTGTTTACGTGGTCCCCTTGCTGGTAAATACACATGTTCCTCACAGCTAACCTAGTCTTTTTGCATGATAGAGAGCAGTTTCCATAGAGTCGGTGTTTATGCGATAGCCTTGACACAGGCAGTAGAGGTAATAGCCCATGAATTACTAACAAAAATTCCGAAATGTGCTTTTGATTAGAAAATATTGCTTAGGTAGTGTTACTATATTTATTATGGGCGTGGGCCTGCGCCCTCTCCCATCTCCAGTCTACTTGACTCTATCTTGATATCGGGCGCTAGTAAGGGAGTGGGACAGAGAGTGAGGTAGATCCAATGCAAGTCTATTCTCACTAAAATCCAGCGCACATCATCATCCCTGCACCACCCTGCTGTCGTGCATACAGTGCATCCCGTCGAAAACGATGGTCGAACTATATATATATATTAGTTATCTTGCAGCTTATCCTGGAACTGATTTTCCTTACATAGCAAATTCACAGCTTGTAGTTTGAAAGCCATCAATGCACGATTGATAACAGTTTAGGTCAAAATATCCAGGAATTGCCGTTAGCTAAGACCGAAAAATTTTATTTCCTCAAGTATAAAGTTGAAAGAAGGCGGCATTTGCTTCTTAATAAGTACGAGAAAAGTTATTTTGTGCATGTTTTCTATAAAATGCATTTGATTTTAAAAGAACATCGAAACGCAATGAGAAAAACTAATTTATTTCAGAAAGTAGCGATTGGGAAGAAGCTCATTCAAAAAGCTGACATTCTGAAGTTACTGATATATCTTGGGATTATGTTGCAGGATAAATTCTATACAAACCTTACTTAAGCACTAATTTCAAATCGAAAACATGAGATAGCACGTCTACTTTAGATAGTTTTAAAAGACTGAAAATACTCATTCTATCAACATGCGCTATACTCTACACTACACTGGGTGGCTGTCTTGCCGAAAATGGCAAGACTAGGCTTGTCACCTTGGGAGAGCAGTTCTGTCGCATTGTGCTGCTATGATATGTTCTGGTCCTTTACGTTCTGTTCTTTCATTTAGAAATTGGCTGCCAGCTGATACTGACATCTATAGGGCATGGTCCGTCAGCATAAAATTACTAAGTCCTGCTTAGAAATTACATTTAAGTACGAATTATCTTGCTACGCCCGTTTTAGCGGCGCTTCCACTGGTGCGGTTAGCTATTCAGCTGCCCTTATGGCTTTTTTCCAATGCGCTTTTTCTCGCTAGTTGATTTGTTTTGACAAATTTTGCCTGTCATTTAAAAGAAGTTTTTTTTGGCTATACAAGCGCTTGTCACCGTTTCTTGTACCATTTACGTTTTATTAATTGTGGGACTTAAATCATGAATTTTCCGCTGAAAATAAGTGAGCATTTTCAACACCTGCTTATTCGCGACTTCAAACAAGGTTTCGAATTTGCCAAGGGTGCTTGTGATAGTTTGGCCGCGTATGGAGGGGACGTTATGTCTGAAAGCGGCACTGAGCATTAATTTTCCAAATTTAAACCTGGCATCTTCAAAATTAGAGGGTGTTTTTGCTCCGATTGAAAGAGTGACTTCGATAAGACCTGTCTGAAGGCTCTAGTAAAGGAGGTGGTCGTAAAACCGGAAGAGAATTGGCAGAAATATGGCATCTACACCAACAGTCTGGAGTCGACAGGGAAAGTTGAAAAGCTTGGACCGTTGGTGCCACATGTTTAATTGGAAAACAGTAACAACCAGCATATCACTATTGCGCGGTGACAAAGGGAGTTTTATCGATCACACAGTTATTGATCACAAGAATTGGTACCTTTACGTCATTTAACAGAAGCAAGGATTCGGTAAGGCTTGCTTGTATGCCCCTCCACCGACAGGAAATGAGAGCAGGAACAGCTCATACTACATGCGGCTTGTAGAGGAGTTGTAAATGTGGTCATTTATGACCTTGGTTTTTTCTGGCATATAAAGTCATGCAGGCATCTGTATGGGAATCGCCAAAAGCTTTCTGAGGCACCTAGCAGATCATATTCATCCTTTATTTTCTTACAAACACCCATTATTCCAGTACCTGTGTTAGTCCTACAGAGAGCAGAAATTTAATAAGAAACCACCCGGACTGCAAGTTTTCTTGCATTAAATTTGAGGTTAGGGTTGGGGTTAAATTTAGGGTTGAATTCTGCTTTGTGTTACGATAAAGGCTTGAATTAGTGTTAGGACACGTGAATACCAACTCTTTCAGGAATTTAGCGTAAAGCAACCCGTAGCCTAGCGTCCCTATTTCCGTGTCCTCGCGGAGGGGGTCAGGGGGATATGGGGGGGGGGGGGGGACAGGCATCTGAGCAATTCCGACCGAAGATTGGGTGGGTCGCGATGAGCGGGCACCGCCGAGACCGAAACAAGATTTTCACCGCCGAATGACAATAAGTTTTGTGGGGTGGGATTGAGAGTGCGTAAGCCACAAGGCAATGCCCAAGAAAAATAGACGGCGGTTGAATGCATAAACGACTCGGCCATCGAGACCACTTGATTCTGTCATATGCCAACTACCCTACCGCACGCAGCTCAACGCGTCCAAAATGGTCATCTCAGAGTTCAAGTAGGAACTTCTGCCACATCCATCCTACAGCCCGGGCCTCACTCTTCTCACCATTACCCTTTACGTTCATCTACAAGCTGAATGTTTGGTCTTATTTTCGACAAGGCTTAAGATCTAAAAAAAATTATGAAACGTCACCCTCTACAAGAAAACGGGGACAGTGCAATTATAGGTCAGAAATGTGCTTTTGAATAGGGGTAACACCTGCCACAATAAAGCAAATTGGGTAGGAAAATTGGTTTGTGATAAATCCATAATATAAATATGTGAGTTTCTAATTTTGTCAAACTTGAGATTTATTAAAAACTTGAATATACGCTTACAGAGCCCAGGAACTTTACCAAAATCGTGTTTGAAAGATTCGTTTGGATTATGAAGTGCTAATAGAGGTACTCCGGCCTGTAAATAAAATAAAGACTTTCAGGTAAGGAATAGTTATCTGACCCTGCTAACAAGACACGGGAATAAGAACGCCACACCCAAGAAAAAAAGTTGGCCCTGCGCATGATTCCAAAGAGGTAAATATTTCCGTGTCCTAACCCTAAGAGTTACCCTAAAGTAAACCTATGCCGGAGACCTAATCTTAATTTTAACCCTATCCTAACTCCGAACGCTATGCTTAACACTAACCTTGTCTCACTCTACTTTACTCACCTTAATCCAAACTTACCTTAACGTTATCCTTAACCGTAATCCTAACCCTAACAGTAATCATACTCCAACGTATAAACCTAACGCAATTTTCCCTGGAGTTTAACGTAAAAGCACCTGTATTGCGGTGGTTCTTGTTTATCTCTCCTGCTTAGAGGGCCATGTCAGTAATCCTTGCTGATATTTAAAACAGTAGTCCTCAAGATTTCAGCACAGTTACGTTATTTACTCTTTATTGAACACCGAAGACACGCACATTACAGATAAATTTTTAGTTTCCAAATTACGTTTTGTGTACATTTTATTTAGGCAAAATCACCTATAGCTTTGAGTACTCATAAAATTTTGCACTTAATATAGAGCATTTTGTATGCTGCAAACGTATCATAAGCAAGGGTTCAAATATTATACTCGTTGGATAAAAATTGTGGCGTCCCCAAATTCTCCATAATCGTAGATAGTTAAAACTAAAACATCATTTGTTGGTTGATTAACCCTCACCGATCGATTACGAAACCCACTCTTCCGTTTCTCAAGAGCCCCACCAGCAGCCACAAAGCGGCTAATGTTATAGGCAGATGAACATTGCTGATATGGTCTCCCTTGTCGTTGGCGGTAATGTTCACATTCGTTCACCCAATCCAAGGTCGAAGAAAGGCAAATTTAAAAAAAATAAATAAAATAAAGCATTTCGTCTCTCTGCATTTTCAAGCATTGGGAAAATAAGTTCAGCCTCATCGCCCTTCACTTCCTCGTCGAAAGTAATAGCTTACCAAATAAAGTATAAATTTTGAATTAAAACATACTTTTTAAATGTGAGAGCTCTTAGTTCTCACAAAAATCTACCGAACGAATTTTGCAGGGAAGAATGATGCTGTCTTTCGAAAACTTCTGTCTAGCTCTCTTCACGCATGAGTGCAGTAAAGGCTATGCCAACGGTAAATTTCTTCGACAATCTGCTCTTAAAGTTGAGGGAGAGTTTCCAGCTTTTGGTGCTCTCAATGTTTCTGTTTCTGAAGTTGAGAACTTAAACCTTAATTTTTAGGCAAGGCTGTGAGCTCAGCATTTTGGGAGCGTAGTCATTATTATTTAAAGGGAAAATTTACTTGATGAGAGCAAAAATATGGCAATTTTGCATAAGCAAAGTTGAAGTCAGTGGTCTTTACTTCAGTGTGCAAACCAATGGGATGTAGGGGGACTACTTAGGGGAAGCACCACACAGATAACATTTGGTCGCTCCATTTGTCTCGTACAGGTAGTGAATGCTCCTGTGGCCTCCTCTAGATGGCACCCAAATCTCAACTGTGGCTCCTTGAAGTTGGGTGCTTCCCAGCGGCCACACTCTGGGCAACCGTGAAGACCGGCGGGCTACACCAGGTGAGGGTCTCCGGTGTTGTTTATGCCTCCACGCCCGGTATGTCTGACTCCCAAACTTCCCACCTCCCCCACTCTCAAAAAGTCCTACGGTGGGGGCGACAGCAACCCCGTAGGCGGCCCAGGCGAACTCGGGTCGCTCTATTGCTAAAACAAAACCGTGACCCATAGTGGAGTTTGACAGCCGTCTGGGATGTCCGAGCAGCCCTATTTAGGGATAGCACTGCTTGCCTCCTCGCGGGGTAAGGGGCTAGAAAAGGTGTCCTAAACAAATGCTGGGTCTCACGTCTTCTGCAGCCGGCAACGGCTCGCAAATCACAAAAAAGGTGGTCGTAAAACTCAAAAAAACAATACCACCCGTCTCCATCCCCCGCGCTATACCCCCCAGGCTGCTCGGTTGAGTCCACTCACACCAGCAGACTGGAATGTTAGTTCTCTTTTAGACAATCCTAGGAGCAACTGGCTGGAACGGAGGAGGGCGCTAGTCGCATGGGAACTGACGCGCTACAAGGTAGACATCGCTGCTCTCAGCGAGACCCGATTCTCTGAGCAGGGTCAGCTGGAGGAGGTGGGTGCCAGCTACGCCTTCTTCTGGAGCGTCTGGCTCAAGGCAGAGCGATGCGACGCTGGTGTCGCCTTTGCCATCCGGAACGACATCGTGGGACGTCTGACCTGTATACCGCAGGGTATCAATGATTGCCTGATGAGCCTCCGCCTGCCTCTTCGGGGAGACCAGTTCGCCACCATAATCAGCGCCTACGCTCTCCCAATGACGAGCTCTGATGCGGCGAAGGACCAATTCTACGAGGACCTGCACGCCTTGCTGGCGACTGTGCCGAAAGAGGACAAGTTAATTGTCCTTGGTGACTTCAATGCCCGCGTCGGGACGGACCACGCTGCCTGGCAGGGAGTGCTGGGTCCCCACGGTCTGGGTAGCTGCAACGCTAACGGCCTCCTTCTTCTGCGCACGTGTGCGGAACACCGTCTCCCGCTGACCAACACCTTTTTCCGCCTTCCGACGCGGGAGAAGGCCACGTGGATGCACCCTCGGTCGCGGCGCTGGCAGCTGCTGGACTATGTTCTCGTCCGGAGGCGAGATCAACAGGACGTGCTGGTAACCAAGCTGATCCGCGATGCCGATGGTTGAAAAGATCACCGCCTCGTCATCTCCCAGATGAGGCTCCAACTGCAACACCGACGAAGGCCCCAAGGTAAGCGGTCGCAAGGTAAGCTAAATACTCTTTCGTTAAATTTGCCTGCTCACTGTTTCGATTTCAGCAATCAAATAACCGAGAAACTGGAGAACCTGCATGCTCCAGATAACAACGGCACAGTGGAAACACGATGGTGTCAACTGCGAAATGTCATCCAGTTCACCGCCCTTGAAGTCCTCGGACGCACACGCCGTCAACAACAGGACTGGCTTGACGACAATGACACCGACATCAGCAACTTACTGGCGGAGAAGAACGGACTACACAAAGCCTACATGGACCTTCGGACTGACGCCACCAAAGCAGCCTTCTTCAGATGCCAGCGCCTTGTACGGCAACGGCTGCGGGAGATGCATGACGCCTGGATGGTCCGAAAGGCAGAGGACCGCAATGAAATGAAAAACTTTTTCAAAGCCATCAATGCGATCTTCGGCCCCTGCATCAAGGGGACCGCACCACCGCTCAGCTCTGACGGAGCAACGATGCTGACAGATAAATCCCAAATTCTGAAGCGCTGGGCCGAGCAATTCAGAATTGTCCTTACTTGCTCATCAGCCATCTCCGATGCTGCGATTGACCGATTCCATCAAGTGGACACGAACAATGACCTGGCTCTGCCGCCTTCGCTACCAGAAAACATCCGGGCGATGCAGCAGATTTCTAGCGGTAAAGCAACGGGATCAGACGCAATCCAACCGTAAGTCTACAAGCACGGTGGGCCCCGGCTGATGGCAGAACTCACAACACTCTTCCAGGAGATGTGGCGCCAAGGACAAGTTCCTCAGGATTTCAAAAACGCGACCATCGTCCATCTCTACAAACGGAAGGGGAACCGGCAACTCTGTGAAAATCACAGAGGCATCTCGTTGCTCAACATCGGCGGAAGATATTCACCCGTATCCTTCTCAATCGTCTTAACGGTCATCTAGAGCAGGGCCTGCTCCCGGAAAGCCAATGTGGCTTCCGCCGATACCGCGTAACAACTGACATGATATTTGCCACCCGCCAGCTACAAGAGAAGTGCCAAGTGATGTGAACTCACCTATATACTACCTTCGTAGATCCGACGAAAGCCTTTGACACGGTGAATAGCAATGGACTGTGGAAATTCATGCAAAATTGGGCTGTCCTGAGCCGTTCACGAACATGGTGCGTCAGCTTCATGACGGGATGACGGCGCGCGTCACTGATAACGGGACGGTATCCGAAGCATTCGCAGTGACCAACGGAGTGAAGCAGGGCTGCGTACTGGCCCCAACCCTGTTTAGTCTCATATTCTCTGCTCTGCTGATGGATGCCTACCATGATGATCAGCCTGGGATCCGCATCACCTACAAAACTGACGGGCACCTTCTCAACAGTCGGCGTATGCAGGCCCCAACGCGCGTGTCTACAGCTACAGTCCATGACTTGCTCTTCGCAGACGACTGCGCCCTTAACACCGTGACGGAGGAGGACATGCAAAGGAGCATGGACCTCTTCACCACAGGCTGCGCTGATTTTGGATTAACAATCAGCACAGCCAAAACGGTTGTCACGCAACAGCCGCTACCCAGCACGGAATACAATGCTCCCCAAATCAATGTCAATGGTGCTCAACTCAAAAATATGCAAACCTTCGCTTATCTAGGAAGCACGCTGTCACGCAACACGAGAATCGATGACAAGTTTGCACAACGGATCTCCAAAGCCAGTCAGGCCTTCAGCAGGCTGCAGGCCTCCGTGTGGAATCGCCATGGTATTCAAATGAACACCAAACTGAAGATGTACAAGGCCATCGTCTTGACAAAACTCCTTTACGGAACGGAGACCTGGACCGTCTACTCGAACCAAACAAGGAAGCTAAATCACTTCCATCTCGGCTGCCTCCGCAGAATACTGAAGATGAGATGGCAAGACAATATCCCGGACATGGAAGTCCTGGAGCGGACCGGAATCTTCAGCATCCACGCCACGGTGATGCAAGTGTAACTGCGATGGAGTGGCCACCTGGTGAGATTGGACGACGACCAACTACCCAAACGACATTTCTACAGAGATGTCGCTACGGGTGCTCGCCACAAGGGAGGTCAAAAACGACGCTACAAGGACACTTTGAAGAAATATCTGAAGCAACTGCAAATCAACCCGGTGACCTGGGAGGACCTCGCCCAGGATAGACCGATAAGGAGCAGATCAGTGAAGACTGGTTCAGCAATCTATGAGGTCAACCGGATCACCACCACCAAGGCCAAAAGAGCGGCACGAATGTCATCAGCGCCCAGGACCCACATCGCCGAAGCCCAGGCCTTTCCAATATGCCCGCGCTGTCAACGCATCTTCCGCGCGCGAATCGGCCTGGTTGGACATCTTCAAACGCAATGCACCAACAATCCGACTATTCCAATGTCTCCGTAAAATTCTGCCAACTCTCCTTCGGACTCCCCTTCTCTCACTCCTGGAATCAATTCGATTACTCCCACCATCATAGCGACAAAATCCTTATACTTATCACCTGTTACCCCCACCACCGCAACCACCACCGCCACCAGCGATGTGGACTCTACTAAACTGTCCTCAATGTTACCGCACATTCACCTCACGCATCGACCTGGTCTTTCACTTGCAAGTACATCGTACAGAAACTGGTTAATTGACAGTTCAATCATCGATTTCGACGAGGTCCACGGTATGCTCCATGGAAGGCTGGTGCAGGGATGATGACTTGCGCGTGATTAAGTTTAAGGTGATAGTAGATTTGCGCTGAATCTACCGCACTTTCTCCTCTTCCCCCACCTGAGCCAAATGTCATGACAGAGTCAATAAGACCGGATATAGGAAAGGGCGCAGGTGGCTGGCGCAACCGGAGACGCCCCTTGGCGTACCATCACACGTGGCTCGGATCCCACGGGGTGGGAGTGCCATAAAGGCCACATTAAGAAGGAGCCATTGCAGCCTGACTTTCTGTCCGCCAATCAGCCACTCCACACAAAACACACATTGGGCTGACCACGCGATCCGAGTGTTCCCCTCAGTTGGCAACCGTTCAAGCAACGGCTTCTAGCGCACCGTGATAGTTTCAAGCGCGTCAGATTGTTTATAGTGAGGAAAATACGCTGAGCTGTTGACCTCACTCTCTCCCCCACCCCCACAAACAGACCACCGTCCGAGCCAGTCAGTTGTCTGATGTGGGAGTGGGGACATTGGATGACGGGTCGGCGTACCCGTCTTAACGCGCCACAGCACGACCTGGCCCCCATAACGCACAAACCAGGATTCAATAAATCAGAGGATATGGAGGATCCATCGCCGTCTGACTCCCAGTCGACTGGTCAGCCACTCGACACACATACACAAAACATATGGCAGTTCGACCGTCGATTTCGACGATGTCCACCGTATGCTCCATGGAAGGGTGGAGCGAGGACGGTGACTTGCGCGTGAATTAGTTTTAAGTGATAGTAGCCTTGCGCTGCAGCTACCACACTCTCTCCTCCTCCCACACCCGAGCCCGGTGTCAAGACAGGGTCAAGAAGACCGGAGACGGGAGATAACGCAGGTGGCTGGCGCGGCCGGGTCCCCTGAGTCCTAGCCACCCGTAGGCGTGCCACCACACCCACATGTTCGGCATTTGTTAGCGGAGCGCAACCCGAATAACGCATGCCGTGCCCTGTTGTGGCCCCCCTGTTGGTCCAACGCATCTACCACGTGGCCCATTTAGGGGGCAAACTCGACACACACACACACACGACAGTTCGACCGTCGATTTCGACGAGGTCCACCGTATGCTCCACACCAGGTGGTGCAGGGACGGTGACTTGCGCGTGAATTAGTTTTATGTGATAGTAGCCTTGCGCTGCAGCTACCGCACTCTCTCCTCCTCCCCCACCTGAGCCCGGTTTCAAGCCAGAGTCAAGAAGACCGGAGATGGGAGAGGGCGTATGTGGCTGGCGCGGCCGGAGCCGCCCCTGGGCGTGCCACCACACCTGGCTCGGATCCCACGGAGTGGGAGTGCCATAAAGGCCACCTTAAGAAGGAGCCATTGCAACCTGACTCTCAGTCCGCCAGTCAGCCACTCCACACAAAACAAGCATTGGGCTGACCACGCTGTCCAAGTTATCCCGTCAGTTGGCAACCTTCCAAGCCACGGCTTTTAGCGCACCGTCATAGATTCAAACGCGTCAGATAGTTTATAGTGTGCAGAATACGCTGAGCTCTCGACCTCACTCTCTCTCCCAACCCCACAATCAGACCACTGTCCGAGCCGGTCAGTTGTCTGATGCGGAAGCAGGCGCAGCTGCTGGTGACCTCATCTACGTGTACTACGTACACGACCTGGCCCCCCAAACACAAGCACCAGGATTTCACACAACAGGGGGTTGAACGGCTACATCTCACATGTGTGAGATAGCCAGAGGTAACGTTAAGAAGGAGCCATCGCAGTCTGACTCTCAGACCACCAGTCAGCCACTCCACACAACACACATTGGACTAAGTGCGAGGTCTGAGTGTAATTATCAGTTGGCAACCTTCCAACCGCGGCACTCATTGTTACCGTACTCTCTTCTCCTCCCCCACCTGAGCCCGGTCTCATGACACAGTCAAGAAGACCGGAGATGGGAGAGGGCGCAGGCGGCTGGCGCGGCCGGAGCCGCCCCTGGGCGTACCACCACACCTGGCTCGGATCCCACAGAGTAAGAGTGCCATAAAGGCCACATTAAGAAGGAGCCATTGCAGCCTGACTCTCAGTCCGCCAGTCAGCCACTCCACACAAAACACACATTGGGCTGAACACGCGGTACACACACACACACACACACACACACACACACACACACACACAAAGCATACGCTGGGCCATCGACGTGGTCTGGTGTAAGCGTTAGATTGGCAGCCTTCCGAGCCACGATTTATTGGAAACCATGATATTCGCGGGTAAATGATAATGGTGAGGGTGTTGTCTTTGTATCGGTGTAGGTAGTGTGCGCTTATGTGGCTTAGCCTCCGGTGGTTTACCGCAGGTTTTCATGGATGCGCAGGTGACCCAATAGGCCTATGCCATGAGTGAATACGCAAGAACAGTGGGGGCAGGGGAGATGTCGATCTCTGATATGTGTAGGGACTCCAGGCACTGGTTCACCAGTCTACGTACGATGGATTCGCAAGTGACCGACCAGGCCAATGCGTGAGGTGAATGTGCAGTCGCATTGAGGACAGTTTAGGCGAGAGTCCCCATCGCTGATAGGGTTGGTGGCGGTGGTGGTGAAGGTAACAGGTGATGAGTATCGGGATGTGGTCTCTATGATGTGGGAGCAATGGAACTGATGCCAGGGGTGAGGGAGGGGGAGTCCGAAGGAGTGCTGGCAGAATTTGGACGCAGAAATTGGAATTGTCGGATTGTTGGTGCATTGCGTCCGATGATGCCCGACCAGGCCGATTCGCGCACGGAAGATGCGTTGACAGTGTGGGCATGTTGGTAGGGCCTGGGCATTGGCGGTGTTGGTCTGGGGGCGCTGATGACTTTCGTGCCACTCTTTTGGTCTTAGTTGCGGCGATCCTTTTGGCTTCGTAGATTGCTGCCCCAATCTTCAATGTCCTTCTCCAAGCAGGTCGGTTCCGGGCGAGGTCCTCCCATGTCACCGGGTTTTCTGCAGTTGCTTCAGGGAATTCTTTATAGTGTGCTTGTAGCGTCGTACTTGATGCCCTTGTCGACAAGAACCCATGGCGACATCTTCATGGAAGAGTCGTTTGGGTAATCGTTCGTCGTCCATACTCACAAGGTGGCCACTCCATCGCAGTTGCGGTTGTTTCGGCTGAGACTGGTGAACCAGTGCCTGGAGCACCAACACACAGCAGTGATCACCGCCTCTACTGTCCTCGCTGTCCTCGCGCATTCACTCATCACATGGGCCTATTCGGTCACATGCGCATCCATGACAGCGGAATTCACCGCAATGCCGACAAAACTGATGCCCCATACACAATCTCCGCTCCTGCCATTCTTACCACCACTACCATGAATGACATCCCCCCAGCGTCTCCCGATTTCTCATGCCCACACTGTGACCGCAACTTCAACTCACGCATTGGCCTGGTCAGCCACCTGCGAATCCATCGCATGGGGGCTAGTAAACCAGTACCTGAGGCTCCGACATACAGTCGCCGCGCCCGCTTCCACTGCCCTCACTGCTCCCGCACATTTAAAAACCGCATGGGCCAATTAGGGCACATGTGACTCCACGACAACCTGTGGTAAACCACCGGAGGCTAAGCCACATCAGTGCACACCATGTACACTAATACATAGACAACACCCTCTTAATCATCATAATGTACCTGATAAAATCCCGGTTTCCTAGAAACCGGGGTTTGGAAGGCTGCTAATCTAACGCTTACACCAGAGCACGTCGTCGGCCCAGTATATGTGTTATGGGGTGTAGGGGTACTCATTAGGGAAAGCACCACACAGATAGCATTTGGTCGCTCCATTTGTCTCTTACAGGTGGTGAATGCTCCTGTGGCCGCGTCTAACTGGTACCCAGCTCTCACCTGTGGCTCCTCGAAGTTGGGTTCTTCCCAGCGGCCACACCCCGGGCAACCGTCACGACCGGCGGGCTAAACCAGGTGAGGGTCTCCGGTGTTGTATGTGCCTCCACACACGGTATGTCTGACTCCCGAACTTCCCACCTCCCCCTCTCAAAAAGTCCTACGGTGGGGGCGACAGCAACCCCATAGGCGGCCCAGACTAACTCGGGTCGTTCTCCCACTAAAACAAATCCGTGACCCATAGTGGAGTTCGGCAGTCGTCTGGGATGTCCGAGCAGCCCTATTTAGGGATAGCACTGCTTGCCTCCTCGCGGAGGAAGGGGCTAGAAAATGTGCCCTAAAAAAATGCTGGGTCTCACGTCTTCTGCAGCCGGCCGCGGCTCGCAGATCGCAAACTACGCGGTCGTAAAACTGAAACAAACAACAATACCCCCCGTCCCCATCCCCCTCACCATACTCTCCAGGCTGCTCGGGTGAGTCCACTCACACTAGCAGCCTGGAATGTTCGTTCCCTTTTAGACAATCCTAGGAGCAACCTGCCGGAAAGGAGGACGGCGCTAGTCACTCGGGAACTGGCGCGCTACAAGGTGGACATTGCTGCTCTCAGCGAGACCCGATTCTCTGAGCAGGGTCAGCTGGAGGAGGTGGGGGCCGGCTACACTTTCTTCTGGAGCGGCCGGCCAAAGGCAGAGCGACGCGACGCTGGTGTTGCCTTTGCCATCCGTAACGACATCGTGCGACGTCTGCCCTGTCTGCCACAGGGTATCAATGATCACCCGATGAGCCTCCGCCTGCCTCTTCGGGGAGACCAGTTCGCCACCATCATCAGCGCCTACGCTCCCCCAATGACGAGTTCTGATGCGGCGAAGGACAAATTCTACGAGGACCTGCACGCTTTGCTGGCGACTGTGCCGAAAGTGGACAAGTTAATTGTCCTTGGTGACTTCAATGCCCGCGTCGGCACGCACCACGTTGCCTGGCAGGGAGTGCTGGGTCCCCACGGTCTCGGTAGCTGCAACGATAACGGCCTCCTTCTTCTGCGCACGTGTGCGGAACACTGTCTCCTGCTGTCCCACACCTTCTTCCACCTTCCGACGCGGGAGAAGGCCACGTGGATGCACCCTCTGTCGCGGCGCTGGCATCTGCTGCACACCGTCGACACCAGAACTGGTTTGACGAAAATGACGCCGACATCAGCAACTTACTCGCGGAGAAGAATGGACTACACAAAGCCTACATGGACCTTGGGACTGACTCCACCAAAGCAGCTTTTTTCAGATGCCGGCGCCTTGTACAACAACGGCTGCGGGAGATGCAGGATGCCTGGATGATCTGAAAGGCTGAGGAAATCCAGGGGTATGCGGACCGCAATGAAATGAAAAACTTTTTCAAAGCCATCAAGGCCATCTACGGCCCGTGTATCAAGGGGTCCGCGGCGCTGCTCAGCTCTGACGGCACAACACTGCTGACAGAGAAATCGCAAATTCTGAAGCGCTGGGCCGAGCACTTCAGAAATGTCCTTAATTGCTCATCAGCCATCTCCGTTGCTGCCATTGACCGGCTCCCTCAAGTGGACACGAACAATGACCTGGATCTGCCGCCTTCCCTACCAGAAACCATCCGGGCCGTGCAGCAGATTTCCAGCGGTAAAGCACCGGGATCAGACGCAATCCCACCGGAAGTCTACAAGCACGGTGGGCCCCGGCTAATGGCAGAACTCACAAACACTCTTCCAGGAGATGTGGCGCCAAGGACAAGTTCCTCAGGATTTCAAAGACGCGACCATCGTCCATCTTTACAAACGGAAGGGGAACCGGCAACTCTGTGATAATCACAGAGGCATCTCGTTGCTCAAAATCACCGGGAAGATCTTCGCCCGTATCCTTCTCAATCGTCTTAACGGTCATCTAGAGCAGGGCCTGCTCCCGGAAAGCCAATGTGGCTTCCGCCGACAACGCGGGACAACCGATATGATCTTTGCCGCCCGCCAGCTACAAGAGAAGTATCAGGAGATGCGAACTCACCTATACACTACCTTCGTGGATCTAACGAAAGCCTTTGACACGGTGAATCGTGATGGACTGTGGAAAGTCATGGAGAAATTTGGTTGTCCTGAGCGGTTCACGCACATGGTGCGTCAGCTTCATGACGGGATGACGGCGCGTGGCACTGACAACGGGACGGTATCTGAAGCATTCACAGTGACCAACAAAGTGAAGCAGGGCTGCGTAATGGCCCCCACCCTCTTCAGTCTCATGTTCTCGGCTATGCTGATGGACGCCTACCGTGATGAGCAGCCTGGTATCCGCATCGTCTACAGAACTGACGGGCACCTTCTCAACAGTCGGCGTATGCAGGCCCCAACGCGCGTGTCTACGACTACAGTCCATGACTTGCTCTTCGCGGACGACTGCGCCCTTAACACCGTGACGGAGGAGGACATGCAAAGGAGCATGGACCTCTTCGCCGAAGGCTGCGCCGATTTTGGATTAACAATCAGTACAGCCAAAACGGTTGTCATGCACCAACCGCCACCCAGCGCGGAATACAATGCTCCTCGAATCAATGTCAACGGTGCTCAACTCAAAAACGTGGAAACCTTCGCTTATCTAGGAAGAACGATGTCGCGCAACACGAGAATCGATGACGAGGTTGCACAACGGATCTCCAAAGCTAGTCAGGTCTTCGGCCGGCTGCAAGCCTCCGTGTGGAATCGCCACGGTATTCACCTGAACACCAAACTGAAGATGTACAAGGCCGTCGTCTTGTCGACACTCGTTTACGGAGCGGAAACCTGGACCGTCTACTCGAACCAAACCAGGAAGCTGAATCACTTTCATCTCAGCTGCCTCCGTAGAATACTGAAGCTGAGATGGCAAGACAGGATCCCGGACACGGAAGTCCTGGAGCGGACCGGAATCCTCAGCATCCATGCCATGCTGAGGCAAGTGCAACTGCGATGGAGCAGCCACCTGGTAAGAATGGACGACGAGTGACTACCCAAACGACTTTTCTATGGTGATGTCGCTACGGGTTCTCACCGGCAGGTAGGTCAAAAACGACGCTATAAGGACACTTTGAAGAAATCGCTGAAGCAACTGCAAATAAACTCGGTGACCTGGGAGGACCTCGCCCAGGATAGACCGGCATGGAGAAGATCAGTGAAGACTGGTTCAGCAATCTATGAGGCCAACCGGATCGCCGCCGCCAAGGCCAAAAGAGCGGCACGAAAGTCACCAGCGCCCCGGACCAACACCGCCAATGCCCAGGCCCTGCCAACATGCCCGCGCTGTCAACGCATCTTCCGCGCGCGAATCGGCCTGGTTTGACATCTTCGGACGCAATGCACCAACAATCCGACAATTCCAATTTCTACGTCAAATTCTGCGAACCATCCTTCTGACTCCCCCACCCTCACTCCTGGCATCAATTCCATTACTCCAACCATCATAGAGACCACATCCATCTACTCATCGCCAGCTACCCCCACCACCGCAACCACCACCGCCTTCGCCTTCACTACCACCACCACCACCATCAGCGATGGGGAATCTCTCCTAAGCTGTACTCAATGCGACCGCACATTCACCTCAAGCATCGGCCTGATCGGTCACTTGCGAATACATCGTACAGAGACCGGTGAGCCAGTGCCTGGAGCACCATCACACAGCAGAGATCGTCGCCTCCACTGCCCTCACTGTCCTCGCGCATTCACACATCGCATGGGCCTATTCGGTCACATGCGCATCCATGACCGTGGAATACACCACAATTCCGACAACACCGATACACCATGCACACCCTCCGCTCCTGCCATTCTTAGCGCCCCGGCCACCCCCACTACCATGAATGACAGCCTCCCAGCCTCTACCGATTTCTCCTGCCCACACTGCGCCCGCACCTTCAACTCAAGCATCGGCCTGGTCGGTCACCTGCGAATCTATCGCACGGAGGCTGGTGAACCAGTGCCTGGGGCTCTGACATACAGTCGACGCGCTCGCCTTCACTGCCCTCACTGCTCCCGCACATTTACACACCACATGGGCCTATTAGGACACATGCGCCTCCACGACAACCTCCGGTAAACCACCGGAGGCTAAGCTACATCAGCGCACACTACCTACACCAATGCATCGACAACACCCTCAAT
This sequence comes from Schistocephalus solidus, assembly GCA_017591395.1. Classification (NCBI taxonomy): domain Eukaryota; kingdom Metazoa; phylum Platyhelminthes; class Cestoda; order Diphyllobothriidea; family Diphyllobothriidae; genus Schistocephalus; species Schistocephalus solidus. Next base: position 48,311 of record WEDG01007409.1, on the reverse strand, counting down.
CACCATTTACCAGAGTATATCACGGTTTCCTAGAAACGTGGCTGGGAAGTCTGCCAATCTGACACTCCCACCAGACCACGCCGTGGGCTCAGTGTATGTGCTGTGTGTGTCGAGTGGCTGACCAGTGGACTGGGAGTCAGACGGCGATAGCTGCTCCATATCCCCTGAGTTTGTGAATCTTGGTGTAAGCGTTATGGGGGCCAGGTCGTGCTGTGGCGCGCGAAGACGGTTACGCCGATCCGTCAGTCAATGCGCCCACTCCCACATCAGACAACTGACCGGCTCAGACAGTGTCTGATGGTGGGGGTTGGGAAGAGAGTGAGGTCGACAGCTCAGCGCATAATTCCTCACTATAAACAATCTGACGCACTTGAAACTATCACGGTGCGCTAAAAGCCGTGGCTTGGAAGGTTGCCAACTGACGGGATAACTCGGACCGCGTGGTCAGCCCAATGTGTGTTTTGTGTGGAGTGGCTGACTGGCGGACTGAGAGTCAGGCTGCAATGGCTCCTACTTAATGTGGTCTTTATGGCACTCCCACTCTGTGGGATCTGAGTCAGGTGTGGTGGTACGCCCAGGGGCGGCTCCGGCCGCGCCAGCCACCTGCGCCCTCTCCCATCTCCAGTCTTCTTGACTGTGTCATGAGACCGGGCTCAGGTGGGGGAGGAGAAGAGAGTGCGGTAACGTTGAGTGCCGCGGTTGGAAGGTTGCCAACTGATAATTACACTCAGACCTCGCAGTTAGTCCAATGTGTGTTGTGTGGAGTGGCTGACTGGTGGTCTGAGAGTCAGACTGCGATGGCTCCTTCTTAACGTTACCTCTGGCTATCTCACACATGTGAGATGTAAGCCGTTCAACCCCCTGTTGTGTGAAATCCTGGTGCTTGTGTTTGGGGGGCCAGGTCGTGTACGTAGTACACGTAGATGAGGTCACCAGCAGCTGCGCCTGCTTCCGCATCAGACAACTGACCGGCTCGGACAGTGGTCTGATTGTGGGGGTGGGGGAGAGAGTGAGGTCGAGAGCTCAGCATATTTTCCTTACTATAAACAATCTGACGCGCTTGAAACTATCACGGTGCGCTAAAAGCCGTGGCTTGGAAGGTTGCCAGCTGACGGGATTACTCGGACCGCGTGGTCAGCCCAATGTGTGTTTTGTGTGGAGTGGCTGATTGGCGGACAGAAAGTCAGGCTGCAATGGCTCCTTCTTAATTTGGCCTTTATGGCATTCCCACTCCGTGGGATCCGAGCCAGGTGTGGTGGATTGCCCAGGGGTGGCTCCGGGCACGCCAGCCACCTGCGTCCTGTCCCATCTCCGGTCTTTTTGACTACGTCATGTCAACGTGCTCAGGTGGAGGAGGAGGAGGAGAGCGTGCGGTAGATGCACGCAAGTATACTATCACCTTAAACTATATCACGCGCAAGTCACCTTCCCTACCCCACCCTTCCCTGGATCATAGGGTGGACCTCGTCGTAATCGACGGTCGAACTTTCGTCGTGCATACAAACCAATAAATAAAGATCGATGACAGACATGGCCATGGCTGGCGTTAAATTTGTAGTTAACTACAGTTTACCTAGTGTGATTACATACCCCATCCTGGCTGTACACGGAAAATGGCATTATCACCTTTCTTCTTGATATTTGCATTTCACTCTGTTTTTCAGTAGCCGGCACATCAGGCCTTCGAAGGCTCGTATTTATGCTGCCGCTCATATCGCAAATAAAAATGAACATAGAACCATGCAAGAAAGACGTTGTTTTGGCGCATCGTTTGTCGCAACACTTTGAAAACCTCATTCAGCATCAGCTGGTTGGCTGGTTGCTATACAGAATGCTTAAGTGTGGCCTGGACTGAAATTGCCTTTTCTTAATTTCACTGTATATATCCGGCATTATCATTTTCTTTGTTTTCCTGAGCCGGAATGTGTTACTTTCACGTATATAGTTTACTTAATTCTCCAGGAATTATAGAGTTAAAGTTTCATGATGATGCCTGTGTTAGAGGTGAAGAGAAGTCAATGTCGGCAAATATATCCACCTGATGATGAAAAGGCGAAAACATAACTTTGTTGACCTTTGCGTCTTTCCTGTTATTGTTGCCCACCGTTTCGTTTTCATGCAATAAATAGTATTTATACTTAGCTCAGTATTACTTCTCAAACCTTCTCGTGATTTTTTACACAAGGTCATTAATTTTGAAGATGACGTTTAATTATCTGCAACTTGGCCACCATCCGGGATTTTTATCTAATGTGACATGGTTCAACGGTCCATCAACACCGTGCGTCAGCGTCCCCCCTAGAGGTAAAACAAATGAAATGATAATTTAACAAGTAAGTAAACGTGTCCTAGCAGTTTCTCAATCCTGAAATAAGACGGGAATGCAATTCTTTACGTACATTGTCGGATAGGCCAGACTTCGCCAGCCAATGCCTTTCATCTAGTAACGCCCAAACGCGTCTCACATCAGCTCCTCTTAAATACCCAATCTCACAACTGCGTCTTAGAGCTCGTGGGGATGAAATCAAGTGTGATGCTTTCTGTCCTTCTCGCTCTACTCTCTACTCATAAATGTGCCATCAAAATTCCCCGCGACTCAAAACTCCACCTAGTGTACGTTCTGCCCAAAAACCACTGTTTAGTAGAAAACGAGATATTTGATGTGGTGGAGTCCATGTGGGCTGCCGTCCGGTACAGCACAGAGCACACAGAAGGCCTCATGAAACAGGGTGATGTGGGACTACTGGTACATTTAATTCCGGGTTGTTCTTTGCTGGAGGAAAACCAAGTGGAAATGATTGCGAACTTTCTGCAAGAGTTGGAACCCTCAAATCCAGGCGCTCAAAGGCTACACAGTCTACATTGGCCCGCCAGCGGGCAGCACATGCGCCCTCATTAACGATTGGGTGGCTCAGAGTAAACTGGTGCAGGCAGCTTACGGTAGCCTCCGACAAATCGATTATGCCTGCGTGGCTGACAGTTTAGTCAATTACTATGCCAAGACGGCTCCAAACCTCGATAAACCGGAAATGCGTCATAATTTGGCATCTGTGACCATCGGGATCGCCAATGAAGAACTCTACAGGCCACTGCACCTTTTTTTACGACAAAGGGGTTGGAAGAACGTTGCCATCCTGTACGAGAGGAGTCATTTGGCGTTGCAGAATGCCGGCGTCAGTGAAACGATTGCCTTCCTCATTTCAAATGCAAATTCGGAAGCAGATAAAATTAACGTATTTTTTTCGGCCAGTCTTCAGTGGGACAGTGATCCCGTGCGCATTGTAAATGGATTCACAGTTAAATGCCATGGTAAGTTTCATTTAATTTTCAAAGTTGGCAGCAAGTTGAAGAACATTATGGCCCTTAGATCACTAGAACCTGCCAACTGAAACACAAATATCAGTTATTACTTGAAAAATTATCCTAATTTCACAGCACTTTCCATAGGTATGCGCTCAGGAATTTCATGAAGAACTCCAACATATATGAATGGTTAAGGACACACCGTTGATGATTTACCTCGATCCTGAGGTTTGCATATTCTTTAAAGAGGCTGAACGAGCAATCACTGGGACAATACGTGTATTAGTTAGAGCAATCAGGCTCATAGAAGAGGTCACAATCAGAGCCAATGATCGGGGCTTGCCTATTCGCTTCCATTAGGGAAAAACATAGGCGAACAGTAAAATGACTCCCCTCGTGCTTGTTAAACCTTCCTAATTTTTTCACTGCATCGTGAGGCATGCTTTCTTCACCTACGAAAGTAATTGTTTTAAAATTCCGTTTTTCGAATTGGCTTGTATTTTTATGCCATTTAAACTCGATTTGTTGAACGTAAATTGCAAAAAAAACAGAGCTGTCATAAATGTTTAACCGACAGGAAACTGTATACAGAGTCACTTCATCCGACTAAGATAAAATAGGACAGCTAGGGTTTAGCGAGAATTAACTATGCGATTTGAAGAAGGAAAACTAAACAACCAGGCTCAAATTACTGAAAAAACTGAAATTCCAGTTAATTGTTTGTACCGAGTTAGCCGACCAACTCACTTACCCAGAAATTGATCTGTCTGTTTTTTTTCTATCAGCAAAATAATTTCCTCACCGTAGCCATTAGGTGACAAGGCGGGGATTAACTTTTCTAAATTTTGTGAATGTCAGTGTTGCTAATTAATAGTTTAGTATTTTTGAGGAGATTTCGGAACAACCAGTATGTATAAGTTAAAATAAAATAGAAGAATCCACAAAAAAATGGTTACATAGAAACAGAAGGACAAAATGGTCTCCAGTACACTTGAAGCTGACTCCAGAAGTACAAATATAAGCGATTACTGGAAGTCATACGTTAAAGTCTAACGCATTTATTTAAGTCTGAAAATTTCAATTTACTCTATAAAGCAGCACCAACCAATGGAGGAAATACATTAGCTGGCTTGTAGAGGATGCAGTTATCACGCTACCACACACATACGACAATTGACAGTCCCGCTATCATGCCTCGCATTCTCAACCAGGCACAAATTAAGAGTAAGTAACTAGGCTATTCTAGTGACTAGTTTAAGCGTCCTATGTTTAATTCTATAGCAATAAAGCTTTCAATCGCTCATCAACGAAACCATTCTATAATCACTTATCCAGTCTGCAATTGTATTTTTAAAGCCGTTCTTATATCACAGTTTAAATTTTTCGCTACAAATGGGGCATTTTGGCCGATGTGAATAATTAATTGGAGAAAATTGTGAAAAACTTTGGCGACCTGGGTCATATTCGAACTCAAGACAACAAGGGGAATGCTTCAGTTCACTAATCCTCAACACACTTGAGATGCGAGGCCCCACCGGGAGCCGTGCGGTTAATCACACGTGGGTCACTTTACTCGCAAAGCATACTGCAAGATATAGAATTAATCAATAATGATACAGTAAGCAGCCTATCCAAGGAAATCCTGAAGATTTCCCTGGCTATCGTGGGTTCAAATGCAAGTGAGGCTGCCCAATTTCGCACAACTGCTGTCAAATAAATTATTCACAGCTGTGACACTCCCTATTAATTAACCACGCCCTGTAGACATCTGGTGGAATCTAGATTGCTTGCTTAGGAAATCCTGCTTGTTCAGTCCGCTTACTGTATAAAAATCGGTGAATGCATAAGTTTTAGTAGGCTGAGCGGGCAAAGGGCACCAAGTGTGATTCAACTCACGCATCCCGGCGGGGCCTGGTGGCTCAGGGGGCTAGAGCGTTGGCTGTAATGAAGCCTACCCTTTGCTTTCATGAGTTAAAATCCCACCAAGGTCATTGACCTTTGCACAACTGGGGCAGATCAATTGCGATTCCTCATCTAATTTTGCACTTTTTACATTTAAATACAGTTTCTTTCTACCGTAAGTTATGCCTATCAAGGTTTTGCTGATGTTCGCCCTCTTCCGAGTAAATAAGGACTACTACTACCCCGACAGAATTAGCTATTTAAGTGATAATGACCGCACAACTAGGTTCATTGATCTTGCTACTAGAAGCAGTGATCAATCTTCTGCTCCCGACTGCCCGAGTTTGTTGTACAGACAAAGTCCTAACAGTAGTTAGGTCGAGGGGAGGGGAGGTGGAGCTCCTGGAGCCTGTTGTTGGAGCGCAAGCCGTAGAACCACTAACCTAGAAGCTGGCGACTCAAGCGGACGTTGCTTCTCGTGAAAATTCTCGTCTACGCTTACTCCAAGGTTCCACAGAGTCCAACCGAGTGAACCACGGCTGAAAAGCTGCGCCTTCCTCACCACTGGTGCATATTTGGCCATCCACGTTGAGAGTAAGCTATCAGATTCACTGATTTAGTAACTTTGTCCACTAATGCACTAGACGGAGTAGGCGCTTTCGGTTTACTGGCGTAGCGCCTGATGGCTGAGTAGAAATCAGAATGTCAATGTCAAGAGAACGCGATTGTTGACTTTCGAGAGGCTCTTGGCACAGCTCTGCCTTTTGTACATTCACCAAACTTGTTGCAGTTACAACAAAATTGTCTTCTGGTTCATTAATGCGCGCCTAAACACGCCGATATAGCAGATTGATGCAACCACGTTTGTGGTTGATTGGACGTTGCTAGGGAAAGCTTGGTAATAAAGTGCTGCTTTTCGGTTTCCTGGACGCTTCATATTTTAGGCAACCACAAAGTTCGGGGTGGCGAGAGCATCAAGAAAAGCCATTAGGTAGATTTTCTTCCCCAAGTCGACAACTGAATTTCAGAGAATACGAAATCGTGTGGTTTTTTTTATAGTGACACCTGATCCCGTTCGATGTCGACATGAGTTTATAATACCACCGAAATAAAATCTCGGTTTGCTTGGTTGGATGACTAGCCTATCCAATCGTTGTGAGAAAGCCTCGACTATGTATTTAGAAGTTGGTGAAAGCATTCATATGCTAATCCTATGCTCGTAGATCATTTCTTCCAACGCGAAGCACGCCTGGAGACGAGATGCACACTTCCGAGGCAATTCTTTGACTCATCGTACGTGCTTTTTAGGTGTGCTTCAATGGTCTCGTTTACCAAATCACGGGAAATAGAATTGGAGATGAATACGATGTCAAATAATGTCAAGAACTGGTTTGGTGGGAAACCTATGCCTTTGAAGTTGTCCCAAAATTTTGTTGAGTATTTAACTGGTCCATTTGATTCGGTAGTCCAAGAGGTGAGACGATAAAAGAGTTGCTACACCATTCCAATGTCCTGAGTTATACAATGAGTCGGAAGGGCGAGCGTCAGTGGATCGGAGGTAGCCCAGTTTTGTTTTCTAGTGCGAAGAAAACCACAATCATTTCACGTGTCAAGGTCATTACGAGGTTAGAGTCGCGTATGGTGCAGAACTGGCGATCTTCCAGAACTCTGCTAACCTTTCACGTACGCCGATAAAACGCCCATTCTAGGCGAACGTGATAAAAAGGTCTTTGTCGGTTTTTAATTGCATCGACAGTTCGACCGTCGTAGTCCGACGATGTCCACCGTATGCTCCATGGAAGGGTGGAGCGGGGACGGTGACTTGCGCGTGAATTAGTTTTAAGTGATAGTAGCCTTGCGCTGCAGCTACCGCACTCTCTCTCCTCCCCCATACCTGAGCCTGGTTTCAAGACAGAGTCAAGAAGACCGAAGGCGGGAGATGACGCAGGTGGCTGGCGCGGCCGGGTCCCTTAAGTCCTAGCCGCCCCTAGGCATGCCACCACACCTCCCATGTTCGGCATTTGTTAGCGGAGCGCAACCCGAATAACGCCTGCCGTGCCCTAATGTGGCCCCCGTGTTGGTCCAACGAATCTACCATGTGGCCCTTTTAGGGGGCAATTATTGCATCAGGGCATCGTGCTCGAGCATAGTGAGTACCTGACACGGTCCATGCTTCATGAGGAATGGTGGACCTTAATGTCGGATGCCTCTATCGATTTCACTCATCGAATCCGTATAACTGAAGATTAACTCCCCCGATGTGATAACGAGGACGAATTTGATATCAGGTGTGTTAAACGAGGCCTTATTTGTTCCCTCGTCATCTCATCTAAGGACAGGCTACGCAATAGTTTGTTGCTTTTGGATGATGTAGGAACTTGCGGAAGTTGTGCTTCAGTTGCCCGTTTACTATAGGTCTACATTCACAGCCTAATTAGGCCACCCTCCTTTGAGGCAGTTTTGTAGTGTTCTCGTCCATGAACTTACAGTATCTGGTCTGCTTTTAATCAGCTCTCTGACGAAACCTGTGAAACCTCGAGTGAGAAGCTTGAAGAGGCAATCGTATCTCTCATCGGACGTTTTATAATACAGCTCGTTGTTCCAGCTCCATGTTTACGCGGGGCGGATTGCATGAAAAACAGCTCGGAACAGGTAATCGTCGAGACAGCTGTGCGAAAAACCAAAGGTGCGCATAGGTAAAGCTTCTTATAGGCCGAGCGTTCTGAGAGAGGGGGGGGTTACGTTTTACTTTGAAAGTGAAATTCCAAAATTCTAAACAAAAATGTCCTCCATTCACTGCGGATAAGATTGGACACACAAAACCCATAACCTCGGAAATCACAAACGAATGGCCGAAGACTGCAACTATCGACATCATGAAGAATCGTTCTTGAATGACCCGCCAAATGTACATCAAAGTGGGCTTCCTTCAAAAAGGTGCCAGTGTCGTGCGTTGATGACCTCATTATTGTAGATCGAATAAACAAAGGGGGTTAATAATCGGTATATAATGGGCAAAGTAGACAAACCGATTTAAATATAAGAAAATCTATACGCGAATGGAGAGCCGAAAAAATGTCGGCTCACTTTCAAAAGCCCACCGATTGGAGAGCAGTGCGCAGAAAAATGCTGTCACTACACGCGAGAAGGTGAGTTTTAGGCCATATTTAGGAAGAAACTCTACACCGGATTTCCTTCAAGCATGTTCCAACCCATCAGAGAAGACAGTAAGTTTAAAGGACACGCAGACAATGCAGTATTGAAAGGGTGCAGTGTGCGTGGATTTAAACCTGTTTTAATAAGCTTATTTGGAAATTTTCAAAATCAATCCATGACCTATGTGCTCCCTTCTCGGAAGCCTTGTCCTAGTAGAAGGTACTTTCCCTCTAAGTATCAATCCAGAGCCGTAATTTTATGCTTAATTACGATTTCGGCAACTGCATCGCAAAGAATTACACAGCATCCAGACACGAGTTTAAGTCTCTCCTGAATGCGATGAACTGCACTGGTATGACGTGGACCCAATAGTATGTTCTAAGCCCTCACTGGACACTGCCCGAAAAAGGTGTTTCCCCATATCAGATTAGCGGATGTTTAACCTAAAATATTCAGGAACCAATTGCTTCATTTTAAAATATCAGATGCCACGGGGTACCAGAGTAATGTTGATAACGACCAATAAACCGGAAAATGTTACAATAGTCTCCCCTGCCTTTGGCAATAACGATTCTCTGACATGTTTTATACTTCGTTTTCAGCTATTGTTCTCATTGCACGCCCGGATATTGGAATATTCCTCTCCAAAGTGAAGGACGTGCCACTCATTCGAAACGGAAAGGTAGCCATTGTGATATTTGACTCCGGGAACGTACTCACCTACGATATTATGCGTCTTTGGAAGCTGATGCTGGAGAAAGAGCCGAATCTAGGAGCTGCTGCACAGAGCCTTTTCCTTATGACAGGATTGCCCGCAAGCTCTGGCTTCGACATGAGATCAGAGCTGTTGAAATCGGTATGTTTGTATTGCCGACTTCGTTCCTTATTGGCCACTTATGACAACCCGATAAATCGTAATACCTTGATTGCATCATTTGATACAAAGAGACTGTTCAGCAGGTCACACTATAAAATTGACTGGTCAAGTTAGCTTACTCCTCAGTGACTGATTGCGTAGTCCGCGTCAACCAACCATGCAGTGTGAGGATTGGGTGAAAGACATGAATTCACCTCAAAATATATTCTTATGTGCATTTTTGCACTGCTGTCGGTTTAAATGAATAAGCATGAAACCAGATATACAGGTAGAAGTCTCTAGCAATGAAAACCCTGTCTTTCAATGATTAAATGAATCTTATCATATGGAAGCACCTGCAGTAAATAAGTGGAGGTATGTCACTGATTATGACGATCATTTTCTCTTGCAATTATCAAGAATGTATTTATTAGGTAGCATGGTATTGGCAAAAGAGCGACGAGAAGAGGAACAAATATTAAAATATTACGAAGAAAGGTAAGAAGGTTAGGTTGTTGTTGATGATGATAATATTTATGGTTCTGATGAGGATGAGGATGATAACTTGACAATGATAATGATCATGGTGATAAGGGGAACAGGAAGCGAGTGAATACGAGGATAAATGATTATTTAGAGATTTTGATTATTTAGGATGAGCTGATGCAAAGTATAATACGCTGGTCAGCTTCAGGGACCCAAGTGTCAGTGCCCAACCAACATGATCTCCCGAATATCTTCGGCGCTAAAGCCATTCACAAATATTGGTAAAACTTATACAAAAGAAACTTTGGTGGGCATACGCCTGCTCTAGATAAATTTTCTTCAGGCGTGTACATTTATATTACTTTTAAAATTCTTCTGCCACCTCACCAACACCCTAGCTATATAATGTATTTTCTACTCGCCAAAATCTTCTTATTATTTCAGTAGCAGTATAAACGTAGAGGCCTATAATAGAAGATGATAGAAGCAACTGTATGCTCGCTAATGTTTTTTTAGATTGTAAATTGGGCCTTTTCACAATGCACATTGTATCCATTCAATCTATAAGCCATTAGAAATACAGTGGATCGTGCCAGATGTCGAGGTACCGGAGTAAAACCCCTTCTGGTAAATCTTTCTGGCCAGCGGATAGATATAAATGATAGTTTAAAGCAGTCCGTGGTTCTGAGTGGACAACCACTAACTCAGCCCGTGCCCTAGGTGGCTAGGTGGCTAGGATCCATGCCCTGCCTCGCATGTGGATAATTCATAAGCTGGACGTTGCAATTTGACGCAAATGGACCCACGAGGGAATCCCATTACTCGTCTACTGACTTCGGTGGATGACTGGAGAGTAAGCGAACAATGGCAAGCACAATGCAGCTGTCTCAACTAGCAGTGCTTGGGTTGCATTTGGCATGCGACTACGTATGAGTGTTACTTCGAGGTACTTGAGGTCTGTACCCAAGTTGAGAATCAAAGGATGTGGCAACTGATGAAGGTCTGGCTTTAGGGTAGACGTTCAAACAGTAGCTAAGTTTAACTGACCGGAAATCCTCGCAAAACCTACGGGAACGTGAGGGGGTAGCATTCAGGTTTGAGACGATCAAGCTCAATAAGTACAGTAGCAAAACAAAATCCTGAAATGTGTTTTTATTTGAAAAATAGTACTTACGTGGGGTTGTAGTAAACATTTTCGCACAACTTACTCCCAAGATATTTCAATCAGGACAAGATGCCGGCTTTTGCACGAGCTTATTTTTGACCACCTGCAAAACTGTACCGTAAAATACCCAATAAATTAGTATGCATTTTTCTGATTAATTTTTGGTGTCCTTTAAAATTCGCATATATTTTTTAGAAAACGTGTAAAGACATATTCCTACATAGACTAATCTGGTAGAAAATCACGACCTCTTTAAATAGTATACTTAAAGAAGTGTTATCTTTTCCGTTGCCGAATAATTTTGAACATGGCCTGTAATTGCATTTTCCTTCAGAGTATCCAAAGTGTACTCTGTATACGCTCCGTCTAAGGAAAATCGTACATTTCTCTATTCTATGAAGAATATGTCCTAAAGCGCTCACCAAATATCGACATCAATGTGGACTACGTCGTATAAAAAATGAACAGATACGGTGATATATTAATGGCCCTTACAGTGCCTTACAAATCTTACAATTTAATTTTTTTTAAAACCGCACGAAATTTTGTTTAGGTAGAAAATTTGAAAAAGGCGTAGGTTGCTAGTGAATGAACACAAGAAACAATAAATTTTATTCACGATTTCTATAAAAAGAGTTGAAATTTCAAAAGTATTAAAAATATTACTCAAAAATGAATGCTACTGAATTTGTCGTTTTAAGGAGCCTAAAATTTTCCTGGTGATTGAAAAAGTACTCGTTTATAAGCCAGGATCCCGTCTTCGCTGAAATATCATGCGATAAGTCTGCGCGATACTTGCCGATACAAGCGAAAATGTGTGTCCCGGAAAGTAATTGTAATGATGTAAACGCGATCACTGGGACGATATTTAATATCAAAATCCAAATAAAGGAATATTTTCGAATCGAAAAATAATTTCCTTTTTTTTGTTGAACATGTAACAAGATAGCAAATCTTCTGCATCTCTAGCAGAGTGAGGTCACGAGACGTCAACTGCAATGAACTGGGCTCAGTAGTAGCTGATAGATGGTAATCGGCTTTGTTGCAGTAGGCGTAACCAAAACATTTTATAATTCCGAATGGGCGCACGAACTGTCAGGCCTGGTAGGTAGGCAAAATATGTAGTTAATCGTTTAAACGTCTGGTATATAGGGTAAGCGTCCCTTAAATTTGTTTGGTTGCTACTCTGTGAGTAAACTTCTCCAAAGCACGAACTCGGGCCGTTCCGAGCTTAAACTTGCCGGTGAGTGATTTCAAACTACATTGTTTCTGTAAACGCTTCAGGTGTAAGGTCGCCTGGCGGCCCATAAATCGCATGTTCTGAATAATGCAGAGATCTGCTGTGTTTCTTATCAGTGCCTTTGATAAAGGAAAGCTCACTGCCCCCTATTTTACTTAATTGATATGCTTGCATTCTCAAATAAATGCATACGTGCATTCCCAGATGCAATCAGAGAAAGTAAACAGACTCACTGGAACAAGATTATTGACAAATTACTGCTCTAAGTAGCAATCATGGCTTTTAGAATTGATCCGAAATTTCTTCCTTATATTACTCCATAAACTGGTCTATACTACTGGCTGTCTGATGGCAAATTTATAAAGAGTGCACGTTTATCCCAAGTTAGGTGGCGAATTTCAGTTCAAATTTTTATATAAACATTTGGACTGAGTTTATGAAGCCTCCTTACGACTGATTTGCTTCATGTAGACGATTTCTTTGTGAGGAGATTAAAAAATGGCAAGTTAAGGACTGGAGTATCTACGAGAAAGCATACGCGGTGCGCTGGGAGACCAACTGAACAGCTGAACCACTCGCAACTCTGACCCTCACCATCAGAATACCGACAATACTCATAGCGGGCGTTGTAGATGATGTCTGGGCAGGCGAAATAGTAAACCACACAGCATGTCTTGAAATGCACCAGGGAGCAGAACAAAGGCAGGTGGTTAAACTGGGCTCCGGTTCGAGTTCCAGCCCTTCCTAGTCTGAACTCGGGTAGGAAACAGATCTGCTGACGCCCTGAAATACCTTCCCACAAGGCGATTTTGACTTAAAAACAAGGGCAGGTGTAGGGTAGGCAACTAAATGGATGAAATTGTAGACTAATAGCTCCATATCCAAAGCCAAACCATCATCCTAACGCTTTGACCCTAAATAAAACACTTACACCAACCCTAGACGTAAAGGCCTTACCCTAACTTCAAAACCTAATCTGAACTCTAACCCGATTCCTAGTCTTAACTCCACCACCTTACCTTAACCCCAGTTAAATTTGCCAAGTACAACTCTAAATTTAAATTCAACAACTTCCCTTGTCACCCTAGGCGTAGTCCTAGAACTCTACCTCCAACTGCAAACCCTAAAAGCTAAACTTGAAAATGAAACCTTAAAACTTAAACTCTAAACCCAACATCCAAACATGTTAAATCTAACCCCTGAACGCTTTAACCCAAATACTGAAGCCCTAAACTTAACCCTAAAACCATCATCTCAATCACAAACTCAACACCTAAATTCATAAACTCTTTCGCGATCCGGTGTATAGCCCACTGCAGTCAACTAAACCTACCTAAATAAAATAAGTAGGTAGCTCTTGAACACAAACCCAGTGGGATTACATACCATACACTCACCAAAAGAAGCGTGCAACGTATATAGAAACACCACTTTCAATCTCTTCGAAGGCACCTATTACCACCATTCATTTAAACTTGTGCCGTAGTTCAGGCAAAAGCTATTCTTATTCTGTGTCCGTCATAAACTAGGAGTACGGTTAGATAGAAAATGCAAGTCACCCAGAGAAGAGCACTTCAGTTTCTTTTGTCCTTCGTGTAAAAGCTCGTAAATTACCCAATACCCACTGTTGTAACGGGCCCATTCTGCCAAAGTCAAATTGATAAAAGGGAAGTCACGATATCAGGGAGGCCCTCCGCGGCAGACTGGTGTGTGCTATTCATCTGATACAGCGTCTTCGTTTGGCTTTCACTGAGGCCTATAAGGTAGCCTCTTGCTTGCTAAAACTGCTTTAGGCAGTGAAATCTTATCGGGCAGATTTATTCTATTCACACAAATACTACTGAGTATTAATTGACATCGTTCCGTTTTCAGAACATCAGTGTTCCTGTTGCCATTGCCACCGGAATGGCAGTTGGGCTGACGTATCGGAACTTGAAGGCTAATAACAACACGATTCCAGCCGACACGGACTTTTTCAGCTCCATCATGAATGGCATAATGAATTTTCCTGTCCTCCCTAATCTGACCCTTTACTTCGGTCGAGAACGCAATGAATTTACCATGCCCTACGACTATTACTTCTTCGGCCTTTCTGAGAAAACCACACAGAAGGGCTTTAATGCGAGCAGAGCGACTTTTGAGGACATTTTTGTGCTCCACAGCGTCCGGCTCTGGCCGCAGGAAAACATGATTGACGTGGCGATAAAAGTCTGGCCCAGTGGGAGCTCTGGTCCGGAGACTGACCACTGTCTACAAAGCCTCTGTTATGGCGGTGAGTGTATGCGCTATGGGGGCTATTGGTTTTATCTATGTATATTATCACCGAGGAAATTTTCATATTGCACAGTCGCTACGAAGCCACGCGTCCAAGGACATAAAGCCCGAAAAATGGCTACTTTCTTCCATACGCATGGAAAAAAGCACATCCAAAAGGGGACCGAGAGGGCAGCTGAGTTAAAGTGCTCTGTGTCGTTTCTACACAGAGGCGGTTACTGGTGGGCATTGCAAGACAGTTATAAATGTCGCTGTAGTGAATGAATCGGTGATAGGGGACCTACCTAGGGATTGCAGTATCAGTGTTGAAACGCATCTAGCACCTGGTCGCCGAAGCGCCCTCTGACCTTAAACATGTGTTTGCAGGCTTCTCATAAATAATCTTAAACCCGAGGAGCTTGTTATTGTTAGTTGACTCCGTTTTATACAAGAGAAATTTATGTATATACCTTTGAATTTTCTACTTGTTACTAAAATCGGCAGTTTAACAGAAACGTGCAAATGAAATCCTCAAACAACTATGAAAGAAGTTTAAAGACTGCACAGATAGACAAAATATTTAAAGCGTCAGCAGTGCTAAAAGTCCTTTATACATACGTGAGTGCCAGCACAGGGGTTGTTTTAAAAACTTGTATGTTGCAAAGAATGTAATAGGATTTTTGTGACCTTCAGTTGTCGTGGCGACGGTCATTAGTTATGGGCGCTGTTGGAAGAACCGCACAGCGATGATCTTTTCACACTGACTAATTTAAAATATTGTAAGAAATGTTTCAAAAGGAGTGTTGTTGGGGCCTTTTGATATATAAGTTGGTACGCTTAGAGATAACAGCCGTTCATTGCACCTCCTTATCGACTGAAAGTCAAAAGAATGGTCTGAATAAAAGTCTACATCCAGACTAACAGCAGCGGAAGTTAAATATCGTTAAGATAAATGTCAAATACGCCTTTCATGGCAGCTAAAGTTATTCTCGATTCGTGCGAGGAGAAAAATAACTCTGAAGTTCTTCTATGAAGAGTTAAACTGAGAAGCAATCACCTATAATGGCGAGGGAGTTCACTGATAAATGTGCTTTGGGGCTCATTTTTGAGCCTTTTATCGCTAATACCCAGCTGATTTTAAGGCTTTTGCTTCTGGACAATGAACCACAATTCTACCAGCCAATGCCACGACTGCAACGGCAGCATAAGAACTATATGGAACCTGCAGTACCCGTGTTCAAATGCATTTGACCCTTGCTTTTCACATCGCGCTCTGGTCTTAGAATTGTGCTCTCAGACTTTTCATCAACACTTTTAAACCCATTGCGTTTGTCTACGACTAGAAGAATAAAGAATCAATGATCTGGTCACACTGAGCAGATTGCGCAATAGCGAAGGAGAATTTTCGAAGAAAATTCCTATTGACATAATATTTCTTATATTTAGAGAACTCAAAAGAACAGCATGAATAAACGTCAAGGTCTAGATCAAAAACGGCAGCATTCCGGTTTTGGCAACTGCATCTATTAGTGCTTCATATTAGGACGTAGAAAAGCCATTCACAAGACGCAATCCTGTTACGATGAGTTCACCCGAGAAATAGTCACCCATGCTGGAAGGTGGTGGTAGTCAGGTTTTTTGAGATTCAGCTCTGTCTTTTTTACGTTAATTTCCACTATTTTCTTTCAGTTGAATCCTACCTTGGCCTGCTGTCCCCTTTCCCGATCACGCTATTGGCATACACTGGTTTCACGATTTTAATTACTCTCTACTTCTTCAAGTAAGACACTTGTTCTAACAACCCATTTTTACTCTAACAGCATAATGTTAAATGAGTCATATAAAACCCACTTTTGGGGTGAGAAGTTTTATATATAAGATAGTGGACCATCAGAGTATTAAAATAGTGGTGTCATCAAGATGAAGATGTGCACTAGACTCCGGTAACGGTGCTGGAGTTGGGATAGATCGCAAGCAAACATTTTTCCGACACGGTTAGTAGTTGCTACAAATTTTGAACCGTGCTGTCACGCGAGCACAACTAGAGCCCTTCATGGTGTTTGTCCGGTGCGTAGTGTTAAACACCGTTTGTGTTATCGGGGGCTCTGGGAACGCCAACAAAATTGATCCTTGTCCTCCTTCGCTCACTAGTGAATTGATGGCTGGCATGCAGAGCAGCACCTGGCCTGACAAAAATCGGTGCTGAGCATGCCTACAGCCTGATTTGGTTCAGTTCAGTCCATTTTTATGAAGGGAAACGTAGGTGAACACATTTGAACGCCCTATAAGTTATCAGGACATGGCAACGAAAACAGCTACATACTTAAGGATGGACAGAGGGTTGACTCAATGTCACTCCACAGAGCGTTCGATGAAACAATTATAAAATAATATTACTGAAACATAACGAGTAGTATGTTGTAAAAATTCACTTTCGGTGGAGAGATGGCATGGAGAAATGTGTAGCTTCTGATGCCACGGTGGTACATATGGCTGTCGTGGTCAAACTTCCTCTTAAACGTGTCAACGGATTGGAACATTATGACGTACGCAGGCAGAGCATTTCATGCCTGAAGCACTCTATCGAAGAAGAAACACCTTGCGTCCAGCCTTGCTCCAGTCACACGTAATCTGAGTGGATATCCTCTCAAACTAGTGGTAGTGGCCAGCGCAAAGTAGTCGCCGGATGCGAGATAACGATCCTGACCCCGCAGAGTACGAAACGCTTATATTAGGTGGCTGCGAAGCTGTCTGTAGTCCAAAGGAAGCAGGCCAAGATTGGATAGTCGTGTCTCGTAAGGCAGGTAGTCGTGGCTTCGAACAAGCTTGGTTGCACTTCGTTGGACCTTTTCAGGGGGAATGCAGTCTTTCAAAACCCATAGTCTCCAGGCTTTAATGGCAAATTCCAATTTTTGTCGTAAGAAAATCTCGAAGACCTTACCAGTAGCACACTTCATCAAAGTTTGCAAAAGTGCACCTGATTATATACAAGCTTGATATTGCATCTTTGGCTAATTTCGAGCACTAGAACGATGTTTTCAGTTAGGGCGTGATCCATACACCTAGATCTTTCCAAGACTTTACCTTTGGTAGCGGTGTGTGTTTCAGATAATGCATCCTCCAGTTCGCGGAGCTAGTTCTACCGATTCGCAAATGTTGCATTTGGTATCTTTGGATGGGAGGAGTCAGTGGTTCAACCATCGCTTGAGTCTATGCAAGTTTGCATGTAGATTTCCTTCATCAGTTTCGTTGTAGATGACGTTTAAAAGTTTTATGTCGTCAGCAAACATGGCGATGTCGCGCGCCAACAATTCCTTAAAGGTCAGAATAGGTGGGAGAAATTTAGAAGATTAAGAGTTTTTTAGAAATAAGGGGAAATCTGAGGTACCTCTAGGTTTCCAAACTTCTTCATTCCTGCATCAGATCCTTTTTTGGCTTTTATACTGGTATCTTATGTAGAAAAGTCTTGTAATTACTTCAGTAAGCATTGCAAAGGGAAATAACTTAAGATCACGGTGAGTAGCATTCATTTCTCTAAAGGGACTCCATATTTAAATAAGCCAGAGTATTTTGGAGAACCAAAGTCAAATAATCAGACTAGTCTAGTGTGTGAAGATAGTTTTTGCTGGTATATTTTTCTAAAATGGAGCTTGGTATGATGTCCACAGTTCTGTATTCCCCACTTTTAATGATTGCATACAAATCCCTTCGATCTGAAAATTATCGAAATTACCGTCGAAGAGGGGGTCAGTTTATGTTTAGCAAAGCGTGTTCTACTGGCTGAGTAGCGTTTAAAAGCGAACGAACAGTCACCTTGTAAAAATTGTCCAAAAGGTGGAAACAATAACACTGCTGCCCAGCCAGTCTGACTTTAAATGTGAAAATTAAAAGAAAAACGAAACAATTGCCCATTTAACTGCTTTAGTAAACAGAAACAGGCATTGAAGCAACGAAATGGATCAGAGACCCTGCTGCTGCGTCCGGAAGACTTGGAATTTGGGAAGACCTCGGAGGAGTGTGAAGAACCCGCCGAAGTGAGTGCATATATGGTTCTTAAAAATGAAACTCATTTATAGCTACTTTTTCTCCTATTTAGGTTTCAGATATTGCAAAACTGTAATCGTTTTATGAGCATGCCACCCCTCCACCCGCAATACAGGTTACCTTACGTAACTTTCAAATGAAGTGTAAAGCTACAATTACAGGTTAGGGTTAGGATTCGGGAATGGGTATGCCCTGAAATGCTACCTGTAATAACTCGGGGGTTCCTATTTCCTTGTCAGATCTCAGACCAATGTCACAGGTCAAGTTTTGAGCCTAATTTGCTGCTAAAAGTTACATTTTTAAAAGTATATACACTTCTTTTTGTTAATAAATTATTTGAAATAACTTTTAAAGCCCTTCGCCGTCATTTTGTTTTTAAAAAGGCAAGATGTTTTAAAATGCTAATAACAAAAGGAAGCGAAAACACATGGGAAACTGAGGACGCTGCTTTCTTCATTTTGCATTTTTTTATTATCCACACCACTTGCCACGCCGGTGCCCGAAGGAAGAAACCGCCGCTGGTAGTAGCGTGTTGGAAGTCGGCGTGCAGTTTGACTCAACCACCATGAGGCATCTACGGCAGTCAAATGAGTTCTGCAGAACTCGATGTGTCTCACGCAGAGTGGATGCTCTTCGAAATTTCCAGAGTTACCAACCTCTTCGTCATGTTGTGGAGTTACTTTGAAGATAAAAGCGCTAATATACGTTTCGCACTAACTACAGGCGGATATTTTATTCCGAATGGTCGACAATCACACGAAAGAACAGAGTTCCAAGTTTATGCATTAGTTGCAAAGGCTAGGTGAGAAACTTATGGCTAAGCAAAGCTCGCGTAAATTGGAGTGAAACTTGCTTCAAAAACCCGATGTTCCGTTCAGTAACTCTGTGGAAATCCAAGAGGAACCTGTCATGCAGCAGGACCTTCCAAGAGTTAACAGCTGCTGTTCTCTCTAACTTCACGCACAAATGTTTTTCTGTTCGGCCATAGGAGGCTTATTATTATTATTGTTATTATTATTATTGTTAATTATTTTCATGCTGTCTTCGTCTCCACCAAGACGCCCTTTAGGAAAAAAGATTGTTCGCACAAAGTTCTCACTTCAATCCAAATGAAATTCCCGTTTTTCGTTTTTCTTAGAGTAGGCTTTTAGCGACTTACATAATTTACTACAACTCTTGTCTGTCTCTTACTAATTCGAGATGCTGTGCAAAAGAATAAATTGTAAGAACGTCATACAATTTCAAATAAGTCAGTTTATGTTCTTCTGGGCGATAAAAGAGGCTTATTCTCAATTCTTAACGGAAAAACCCTTTGTTTGCAGAATTTCAATAGTTGGAGTAGGATGTCGGATGTAAGCCCTGCCGCAAATTTCCCTACTTGTTCTGCTACGGGAGAAAATTCTTCGATGCTGACCCCCAATAAACATGCTTCGAAAGCGTCAAGATATACGGCCATCTTCAAAGTGAGACAGCAAAACTTAATGTACTTAATGTATATTTATATTCCTTTCCAAGTATACCTAGTTCTATTTACCTGTTCGTAATTTTTCGAGCTGGCAGACAAGGCTAGCCTTTTTTCTCCCGGTTATTGCATCAAACTAACTGAAGATTTGACAATTTAGAGGTGGCTTTTACGGTTGCTGACGCAGATTACCTAAAGCCATTAAAGTATCACACAGCTGACACTTTAAGGCCATGTGCTAGGCTCCTTTGCTAGTTAAAGTGCATGAAGTGAGAAGGCAGAAAGCGTTGAAAGTTTTTGCTATGATAGGTGCATTTGTCGGATGACTCTTGTTGACTTGATGGGAAGAAGGTGAAATGCCAGTTCGAATGAGCGTCGGATAGGAAATGTATGCGTCTCTTATGCAATGTTGATCTGCTAAAAATATCTCCTGCCCTCATGGTCCCTGCTGCGCAGCAGGTAGAAGAGTCTCCAATCAAATGCACGTTTCAAGGCCGGTTTAATCTGAGACGTAGAACGTTTTTACAAAGCCTTCCAATCTCCACTTGAGGGGCCTCTATACCAGGCGAGGAAAGTCTGCAGAAAACGTGTCGTTGGTTGGGAAATCAGACCTCAGCAGAGTTGAAATGCTCAGTTTATTTTTGGAAGACACACCGAGCATTTGCTTACGCTATATGCAAACCTGTGTGCTTTGACTACTGTGTTGTTTACTCAACCTTTAATATGGCAAACTTTCTTCCCCAAGTTTATTTAGTGACCGAATGATCTTCATTATCGCACTTCTACTGAATTTTTCGCATGTTACCAATTTTAGGGGAGAACCGTTCACATCAAACGTCTGAACATACCACATATTCATTTGAAGTCAAAGGTGGAGGAATTCCTGCGTTCCATAAAGCATTTTCAGAATGAAAATATTAACACCTTCATTGGATGCTACATGGATGAGATATCGTTCAGTTTGGTTTACGAACATTGCAGCAGAGGCAACTTGAGTGTAAGTCAAATCAGTTATGGTTTTTTATTCTTCCCTTGAATTTTCCTCTCTAACTGCTTGTAATGGAGCATAGATATGAGAATACGCCCCAGGCGATGAAGGCAACTTTCAAGAGAGATCAAAAAGTAATTTGCCTTATATTCAATAGTTTGTGATATCTTTAACGGAAAAATAGGTAGTTGAAGATCTGTTGGCCTTATTTCCTGGCCCCAAAGCGCCAACCTAGGAGATCTAATACTTGTTGGTTCGGTAACTGTACTTTCTCCCAGAGGAAAGGCAACGAAACCAGAAATTCTTACAGTTAATAATTGAACACAATGGTGTAATCTGCCGAGAAGTCTTAAGAGTCACTTTCAAAATATGTTTGTACGTGAGCAAAGCAGAAAATTCAGTCAATAAACATGAAATCCGATTTTTTGCAGGTGTTTGTGATAAAAAAGGCAGAAATGAGTATTTCAGACTAATTTGTCGACCGCAGTCATCGTAAGCCAGAACGAGACAGGACAAATTCAAGAGTTAAAACGGGTACTTGGGCATGACGTGTTACCGTTTGACACATTACACTATTCCCCGTCATCTCTGATTCGAAACACTGAAAGATCCTCTTAAAGCAGCATTTGCCGGTCTATCCTGTTTTCAAGCCTGAAACTAATGACTCTGTTTGATTTTGGGGCTCAAAATCATTGGTTACATTCCACGCCACATAATGACTAACAAACAGTAGTTCCTTAGGCTCGTTTTATTGCGACCTCGTGCCCGGACTTTCAGATAACGTCCGAAGGCAAAAATGAACTTTTTACTCTTTCGAATGACTAGATCTTACCACATCGATTCCATTCATCTGAACAGCATTTGCAAAAAAAGTAGACTTTACGCACGTCCTCCACTATTTCTTCGTAACCTGCAAAGTAGAGACATCTCAAAATATAATTAGATTGCTTGAACAACAATTATACTTGCCTGAAATTTTTCAAACTACTCTCTTTCTCACTATGCAGACTGCAAAAATGAATGTTATGGCTGCACAAGTTGTACAGTATTATTACTTCATCAAATCCCTATAAAAATTGGCAGTTCTTATCTTCATTGCAGATGGTCTGCAGGGTGTAATTAATGTTTCATTGTATGTATTTGAGCCACAAACTCTCGCAACGTTATCACTGGCATTGGTGCTAGACGGAGGATTAAGTTTGCTGCAGTTCTGAGGAAATGACTGAAGACGTTTCAAATTTATAATCAAAACAAAGAACTCTAACTTAAAAATTATTCTTAAAAATATTTCCTTAAGTAACCAATTATGTGGGATAAACTATGGTGCTCGGAGTCTGAGGAAGGTAAAAATGCTAAATATGTCAGTATTCCTTTTTTTGAGTTTTTTGATCTTGCCTTTTTTAGTTCAGCCAAACCCAGACATTTCATTTACTAATTAATTTTGCATTGCATTTTAGGATGTCATTAAATATTCCTCCGTCATGCTAGACTGGGATTTTCGAATCCACTTAATAAGGGATCTGGTAAATGTAAGCTGTTGCCGGATAATTACTTTATTGTACATATATTTAGTCGTGTTTATCTTTTTCTAAAAAGACAATCATACTTCTTTTTAGGGTATGATTTATTTGCACAAGTCCACTGTGAAGGTGCATGGCATGCTGACATCCAGAAACTGTGTCATCAACAGCCGCTGGTTGCTCAAAATTACAAATTTTGGAGTGAATAAAGTTTGTGCACTTTATAACCATTTCAAACCACCATCACCAGAAGGTGAGAAGCCATCTTTAATGACATCATGTTCAAGTAATTTTATTCGTTAGGGGTTTATGACTACCTATTTTTCACTAATCAAGTTACCTTTCCTAAAACAGAGACACCTAACTGGGTTTTGTGTTCCTTAAATAACAGAGCTCTTATGGACGGCGCCGGAGTTGCTTCGGGACCCTATTGCGCTCAGCACTGGAACACAAATGGGAGATGTGTACTCTTTTGCGATAATAATGCAAGAACTTATTCTCCGCTCAGATCCCTATCCAAATTGCGGTTTAAATGCCGCAGAAATCATTGAAAGAGTTCGGGTTGGTGCACCAATTTACAGACCAAATGTGAGTTCTCTCGCGGCTGAGTTTGTCTGGGTACTTTATTTCTGTGTACGTTCAATGACTGAACACTTTTAGTTTCATCAACTATGAAGTGGGACTACTGTGACTGTCCGTTTAAGCTGCAATAAACAAGCTAAACAAAGCTCTGTCTTATGTCATATCCATTTTTCTCAAACAAGAAAGGTAAATTTTCTGCTAGGTAATTTAAAAATTGCATCTCCTTCACAAATGTTACGGAATGGTTAAAAATGAAATGGCAAATGCAAAATTAGCAAGGAAAGTAGAGATCAGTAATGACATCGAATCTTCGGGTAATCCCACCAATCATTTGCAAACTCTCCTTGAATATTTATCCTGCAGTCGTTTGTGAAGACTAATAAGTTACTCTGACCAGTAAGAAGAGTTTAACTATCAAGAAAGAGGGGCCCAAATAACCATAAAAATACCAATGATGTGAAAAAGCGCCAATAACTTTGAGGACCATGGTTCTACCACCGAACCTCCAGTTCTACAATTTTGCCGACAACGAGAATGGAAGTGTGCCAGACTTTAAGTTGACATGACCGAAGACCACGACAATGGAGGAGACATCAATTCCTCACGACGGCGATAATCTGGAAACGGAAGGGCCAGTGGATAGTGACGGCTGAGGAGGAACAAAGAGGGATTAGGGATGAGGTGAAAAAGCATTTGAGTAGACTTTCTTGCTTTATTTACCATCAACCTTATGGGGTGAAGTACGACAATAGGAGAGGTTTTATTTACTGCTCGAGGAAAATATGGGGCTCGCCATGCAAAGCAACAAATTGAAGATTTTGCATTTTTTGCTGTCAGTATGGTGTCTAATTATGTAGTTGTATACTTTTGACCGCCTTTTGGCAGCTTGTGAATATAGCATGGTTTTTCCGCAGTAGCTGATGAAATTCAGTTCAAATATTCATATCGAATTTCGGTACAAACCTGAAAAGGTTTGTTTTGAGGGATTTATTCCAAGTTCGAACACATATTTCGTCGGAGCCGGAAGGCTTTTTCATTAATGTCTTCGCAATGCCACGACCGCCGGGTATGGTAGGGAATTAACGGTGGTTAGTCTAAAATTGTTAGAGTTTTATGCATACTGCAGGCACCTTCAAATAGGCAACTTTTAGTTTCTCATGTTATGCTAATTGTTGCATTCACACATTAACAATATAGCTAGTCGAAATATTTTTATTTTTATAACTATTACTATTGTTATCATTATAACTCATTGCACTAGAAGTCCCGATGGTATTCATGACGGCAGTAATAGTGAAAACATAATTAGTAATAAAAGCAGGGTCAGAAGTGGCAGCAGCAGCATCAGCAGCAGTTGAAATGAAGTTAATAGAGCTTTATTACCTTTATGACTTTGACCTTGTTTACTTAGATTTTTAAGTAGTTTATTGAAACGCAAGATTAAATATCAAAGGTCACTATCCAACCAGCAAGATATCATAAAAGTTTATCCTGGACACAGTAGCCATTACCTCACATCATTATGGGCAATCCCAACGGCTATCTCATCTCAGATTAGTTTAAATTCTCATAAACAAGCAGAGGGGTTTAAAACGTCAAATTTTGATACCTATTTCCTCGTCCTCGGACACTTACCGTGGTGATACTGCGGCAGCTTCAATCTTTCTCGGCAGTTCATTGATTGGGGTCCTTTTTCGCCTCTTTTAGATGTTTGGAGCTGAAGCACCCCTAGGCTTACTGCGTATACTACGAAACGCCTGGATAGAGAACCCCGTAATGCGGCCCAGCTTCCAGGAGATTGAAAAATTGTTGGAGCAGAGCATCAAGGGCCGGTGCGTTAAGTGTTCACCTTTATGTTCGGAGTGTTTTGCTTTCTTTTTCACGATCTCGTTTTCACCTGAGCCTTAGGCAGGTGCCTTTCTGTTAGATGAAAATCAACCTTCAAACTGAGTTTTTCTTTTGTTTCGAAAAGGTTTTTCAGATCGGTTTTTTAAAGACAACGCATTATATGTTGAAGCAGAATAACAATACTGACTACAATGGCCATTTCTGGCGCATTAGCTTTAATCAGCCAGCCATACCCAATTCCAGGTGGTGCCCCACCCGGGGCTTGAACCCACGACCTGTTGATCAGAAGTCCAACGCTCTAACCACTAGCCACGGGCTCTTTGTAGTGCCAATTTTGAACGGGAATACGGCCATTCGTTGATGAACACTCACCAATCTTTAACGGAACTCACTCGTGCTACTCTGCTATGCAGCTTTTGGCTGGGTTCGAGAATGAGCCCGAAGGCAGAGCGGGACGAGTGCGCTCCGTTAACGCTCAGTGATAATTAATCAACAAATGGCTGTATAAGCTCTCCACACGCGCACCCATCCAGACTTTAATAAAAGAAGCTGGCGGCACTTAGCACCTCAATATATGCGTTCGGATGATCAATTTACCCAAGCATTTACTATTATAGTCTCCGATGTTTGCATTTCCCTAACCGACACCCAATTGTAATTGATTGCGCCTAAGTATAATAAATATTTAAAATTTTTGCTTCCAGAAACGTGAATATTGTGGATCACATAAGAAGGATCATGGAAAAATACTCAGCGGAACTTGAAGCTCAGGTTGAGGATAGGAAAAGAGAGCTGCAGGAGGAGAAGCAAAGGACAGAAATGCTGATCGCTAACATGCTACCTCTGTATGTTTTTTCCTTCTTCTTAGCCATATACATTCCCTCCGCTTCAGAAGATGTGATCGCTGGAACAGGAAGTTGATTGCCCTGACTTTTCCGATTCTCGCCCGAAGCCATCATCAGCAGATAAGGTAGTGGAGGCACAAAGAGTGCAGTATTTATAGGCTGCAGTTGCCATACAAACACCTGCGCAGCGAAATAGCCACCACTTGAGTGAATCGAGGGAGGGGGGCAGACTCGATGCGATTATCAGCCCGCAACCGGATCATTAATTGCCACGATCATTCCTCGAAAATTTATCTCGTTGTCAATGGAACTGTTTGTCCCACACGCCCTCCCCACTCAGGCAAATTCTCAGAACAGCCTACGGAGGCGGGAGGTCATTGTGATTGGACCGTGAACCGAAGAGCCATGAATCAAGCAGCTCGCAGCTCACGCAGTTTCAAACTCTTGCGAAAATTTCGACCTCCTCACACGTGAGGATACGGCTGGGTAGAACTGAGTCTTGTGAAGGTCTAGAAGGAAGACAAACATTGAATTTTATGGTCATATGTCGGTATTATAGCAAGCTGGCCTAGAAGCACGCCTGAGTCGCTCGTTCGATCATTACTGAGACCGAGTGCCATCTGGTGTATAAATTTTCTATCAAAGTGCACAAGGCGATTCGTACACATAAAACTATGCATATGACGCATGCATCGACATAGCTCCTAAAAAAATACACTGAACGTAATATTAAAACTTTAGAACACAGGCTGACTTTAAAAATAGGCGAAAAGTGGTAATAGGATAATAATTGAAATATGCCGTGCTCAATGGCGTCAAACTTGTAGATGCGGTCGCAGCGAGGTGTTTTAAATTAACACAAAAGCCCTCTTGAGGGCATCTACTGGAATATACGACTCAACATATACAAGCTTCTCCAGTCCACACAGACGATTCTATCTAGCTCACTTCACAATTTTCGCCCTGGTATTTTACACAAGTTGTTGGCAACAGAATAGTTCGATGGTCAAGTTCGAAGACGTCCACCACGTGCTTCACGGCAGGCTGGACACAGGTGAAGTGACTTGCGCGTGACTTGCGTTTATAGTAAGAGTAAACTTTCGATGCACATATGTGGTATAGCCGGCGGTGGTATGCCGCAGGATTCGTGGAGGCGAATGTGGTCTAATAGGCCCATGTGGTGTGTGACTATGCGTGGACAGTGCGGACAGTTAAGACGGGTGCGGTGGGTTTATTTTGGTGTTCCTAGCACTGTTTCGCCCATCGTCCATCCTCACCAGCCAGCCGCTCTATCGCAGTCGCACTTGCTCAGAATAGCCTTGATCCTGAGGATTCGGGTTTGCTCCAGGACTTTTATGTCCAGGATCCTGTCCTGTCATCTAAGTTTCAGTATTCTGCAAATGTATCTGAGATGGAAGTCATTCAACATCCCGGCTTGATTGGAGTAGACGGTCTAGGCCTGTGCATCTTAAAGGAGGGTGGTCAAGACGATGGACTTTTGTATCTTTAGCTTTATGTTAATTTGAAGGTAGCGGCGGCCACTCCATATGAGGGCTTGCAGGCGATTGAAGGCCTGGCTGGCTTTGGAGATCTGTTGCGTTACCTCGCCATTGATTCTCGAATCACGTGATAGCGTGCTTCCCAGCTAGGCGAAGTTGTCCACAGAGTTGAGTTGGATGCCGTGGCCCTTGATGCAGAAAGCGTCCTAGGCAGTGTTGGGCTGCGGTAGCTGCACGAATTGATGGTCTGGAACAGCCAGCGGCGAAGAGGTTCAGGTTCCGCTGTAGTATTGAGTGCACAGTCATCTACGAAGAGCAAGTTGTGGACTCTAATCGTAGACACACGCATTGGAGCCTGCATGCATCAGCTATTGAGCAGATGCCTGTCAGTCCTGTAGGGGATGAGTATCCTAGGGCGCTCATCACGGTAGGCGCCAGCAGTATAGCCGAGAACATGAGACTGAAGAGTACGCAGTACGCAGCCCTGCTTCACTCCGTTGGTCACTGCGAATGCTTCGGAAACTGCACCGCTGTCAGTGATGCGAGCCATCATCCCATCGTCAAGCTGACATAAGATGTGCATGAATCGTTCAGAACAGCCGGATTTCTCCATGATTTTCCACAGTTAATCATGATTCACATAGTCAAAGGCTTTTATCAGATCCACGAAGGTAGAACAGAGGTGGGTTCACACCTCCTGACATGTATTTTTTAGCCGGCGAGTGGCGAAGATTACTTCAGTTGGTCGTCGAACGCCACCTCGGCTCTCCGGTAGAATTACCTGTTCTTTGGACTGCTAAATTGGTTAAGAATACCGCGTAGGGAGATCTTTCTGGCGATCTTGAGTAGCGAAATGCCTCTGTGGTTATTACAGAGTTGCCGCCTTTCCGCATTGGTTAGACAGTACAGGCGAAAAGATCACAGGCCTTGATGAAGAACCCAGTTAATGGAGAAGGTAAGCATATATAGTTAAATCCGACTCTCACTATGGCTCCGAATGGAGATATTTAGTGACAACCTAGCCTCTAAAACTAAATCCATGCTTAAGTCTAATCATTTACCGAAAGTATAATCCTTGCACGGAATTGCAAACCAAACCTAAATTCAAACTGTAAACCTAAGTAAACTCCTCAATTTAACATATAACCCTAAGCCGAATGCTAATCAGAAAAAATAACACTTAGTGGAGGCGTGACGGGGAAGGGGAGGAACTTCGGCATATCCGCATACTTGGTCCTAACCTTACTTCTAATGAAGAAGAAACGATGAGCTATCGAATATTTCTAATTGGTCACTCGCAAATATGTACCACAAGCCTTATAGATTAAGAGAAGAGAAGCTCTTCCAACGAACCGGTGCGTTTCAAAGCCCTTATGGGTGAGGTGAATCCTCTAAACATGTTTAGGGGAAATTGATGCCATTTGCAAAAGAGCTGATTACATCATCTGCTGCCCCTTACGACGCAGCCAAAGACGTTGATTCAATTCATTTTTTTTCAATTGCCCAAAGTGCTTCCCTTATTGCGTGTTTTAACCTCTTTCTTAGACGTGTAGCACAGAGGCTAATCGCTGGAAACCCCGTACCGCCAGAGGCCTTTGATGAAGTCACCATCTACTTCAGTGATATTGTCGGCTTTTCCCACATCACCGCAAAGTTAACGGGAATACAGATTGCCGAGTTCCTGAACGACCTCTACTCCACATTTGACCTTGAAATCCGAAAGTTTGACGTCTACAAGGTGAACTTAAGCTACTTTCCGTTAACACTGAACGCATTGTTCGCAATTTTCAATTTTCAGTCGAAGGCTACAATTTGTTCTTCACGTGCGCCAGATTACTCTCCGAAATTATCCGCTTATTAGGACGATCATAATCCTATCTGACATAAACAGGCAATGGTTTAAACACAGTCATCATTGCATTAACCAAATTCAGGAGAATTTTTGGTCACCGTTGAGGTTGCGTTAAAGGCTATTTTCGGCCTATTATTCATCCTTGGCCAGGAGTATCCCAACCACAGGCGTAGGCGTGTCCGGTGCCTGAAATATTGGTGGGAAACAAACGAATCTAAAAGGCTGTCAGGAAATTGGAGAAAAAGGTACTGAGTGCATTTTTAACGCTCGAAACATTTACACCACGCACGCTATAACAAAAAATTGCCGTGCATTTGAACAAATAATGGGTAGGGGAAGGCGTCCGATAGTGTTATAACCGTTAACATAACAAAATATCCATCCAAAATCATTATCTCAAATGTTCTTAACATAAAATTTCCTTTTGGATTAGTGTTTTTTTCTGTCAATCAGTGGGAATTCGCATGGAAGATAACCCCATATGTTGGAGGCCGTCCGTCAGTTTATTGCGCTTAACAGAGAACTATCACGCAATCAATACTATCACATAATCTGTGACCTTTTACGAAAGCAGGGGTTTCATGGCATAGATTAAAGGACGTGACATAATAATACAGGTGGCCTTGCGCTGAATTCCAGGACAAGGCTTACTGCTTGGGTTACTGTTATGGTTCGGATTAGGACACAGAAATTGGTAATCCACCAGAATTTAGTGCAGTTATTGATATCGTGAGGTCGACAACACGATGGCCTCCCAAATCAGAAGTCAGGCAAGATAGATGAGGTAGGACGAGCTTTTACTGAGACAGAGAGCTTTCAAGGGGCGCTGCAAGCAGCTGCCACAAGCGGACTCTCCAATGCAGTTTTTGTGAGCGTTTTGAGATAACCTAACCCAAACCATGTGCTCCGTCGCCTGCAGCCAATCAGTGAACTGGTCAATTTGATTGGCTAACAGTTCTAGAGAGGAGAGGGCCAAGTCTCGTGTGGCTCCAGCAGCGAACCGACCAAGAGCCAAAGGCAGACTGAAGGACAATGCGTGCGGCGCCAGACGCGAGCCGACCTAGAGCGTGAGACAAAGATTGCCAGGCCCGAATTCACGAAGCTTGGCCGGCGAAGGCATGATGAGTCAGGGATGGCGGTGCTGATCGCAGAAGCAGACCGCACGGGGCTCCTATTTCCTTGTCCTGCCACCGGAGTTTCTGAGCGCAAATTATAATACGGGGAAGATTAATTAAAATATTCTGGTAAAAATAGTTGGATACATCATCGGGCTGGAAATCGATTGAAAATGTGTATTAACCGAAACAGACAGTTTCGCTAGTTAAAACAGTTGTCAACACAAAATACCATTACCTGAGCGGGTTTTAACCAGCTGCATTTCATATCCTCTGGTTATTGCTACTGCGACCCTTGTTAATTCCTCCTCTATGGTGGAAAATATATTAAGAGTTTTAATGTTTGCCTCAGGGCAGTCGACGTATATTGTTTTCTGAATTCTTCAGTAGCCTAGTACTATGTGGTCCCTATTACCGGGAAGGTAGCCTGCACTTAGTAAGTCCATGATTAACCTGATATTTCAGTTAGTTGTTTAAAGTGGTAGCTCTTTCCCAGTGCATTACGGTACTTTGACAGTTTATGTACCCCCCCCCTCTCAAGCAAAGGAATGGAGAAGGAGAAGGGAGAAGGATAGGTTAACTCGGTTTCTTTTACGCTGATGCCTACTGCATCGAGATAAAGGTAGAATGGAAATACCTAGCAATTTTGTTCTGTTGGTGTACGTAAAGTTAAACAAAGACGTCTTCTATCCTTTATCAGATCACAGTTTAACACCTTATCAGGTACCTTCAATATCAAAACAGGCCACTTTGTCTGCACTGCCCTGCTCCGTACACCCACTGAAAGTTATTTTCCGGCTGCCCTACTGCGGTTCATTGTAATATTTATCCCTTCCAGGTGGAAACAATTGGTGACTCCTATGTGGTGGCCTCGGGTTTGCCGACCCGCAATGGACGCAGACACGCCGGCGAAATTGCATCGATGGCGCTGGAGTTGCTCAGCATCAGTGGCATTTTCGTCATTCGTCACCTACCGACGGTTCCTCTGCTCCTGCGTATCGGCATACACACGGGTGAGATTGTCTATGACCTTTGTCAATCCTGCCTAAAGCGATGCGTTCAAATGCAGCAAAAACTACAGAGAAAGTCAGCAATCTGTTGGCTATCGCCGAAATATGTGACTAGAATATAATACCTTTCTGATCTTTATGTTCCCTGTAGGAGTGCCTCAATTGGGAATCAGGGAATAACAGATTGACTGCTAAGTTCGAACACTAAAGCAAAGTATTTTACGAAAGCATTTTACGCAACACTAAAATTCAGGAAGAGCATTCCCATTTATGGCATCACAACCAACTAGCAAAACGGTTTCCATACCTAAATCACACTTAGGCTTCTGGTGAAAATTGTCTGGAAATATTCCCCTTAATAGAAGTGGCAACCGCGGTTTACCAGTGAAACATGCGGATGAAAGGACCGTGGTTAACGTAAGAGTTAGGAATTATTCCAAATTTTATTTGACACTCAAGCCTAAAATACAGGGTGAATATACTTTTCCTTCCATAACACTACTATGCATTCACGCGAATTTTCTGCTGATAATAACCCTTTGAGGAAAAGCCATCTCAGTCCGAATACGTGAAAGGTTTTATTTTGTTTTTTCTTGAGGTGTCCATGAAAGCTCGTGCAGTTTCACCTTGAGGTGTGCCATCATCCTCTTTCACGAAATTTACCACATTTTCTTACGTGACTTCATCAAGCGATCTTCCTGATCACGACTTAATGGCAACTTTCCAGCTTGTTCAGACTTCTGTTTCCAGGATTTAACTCTTTTCCTTAGCTGGTGGTGGATGATCTAAACGTTGTTGAGTATTTTGGCAGGCATTGGCAATGCCGCATGGCTTACTATAAACACACTATCGACAATCTAAAATCCTCTATCCCCAGCTACATCCATCATACGGTTATAAGGAATTTAATTTATCTATATATAAAAAGTCCAATAAAGAACAGTAAGGTAAAGTAAGGAAAGTCACTTAGCGAATTGAATTCAGTTTATAAACCGAACAATTGAAATCAACCTGATCAATATATAGACACAGGGAGTTTTGGATCCCATCGTATATGCAATATCGTATGCTATGAAGCAGCGGAATCAATTGTCCCCAAATTAGGTGTCAGTGTTGCAAATGTCAGCCACGTGCACTAATGTTAGCTGTGGTCGAGTAAGCAGCACACTGATATCGCATCAGCATGTAACTTCTTGTTATAGCGTTCTTCTGAAGTTTAATACCTGCATATGCTAGAAAACTCAGGGAGGTGAAAATTGCATCCCCACAATTGCTAACGCTTACCTCTTTTAAGTGAGAGTTCCGATGTAGCAAAAAACCAGAATCGTTGACTAATTTTCAATCGACTATCCCCTCATCGCCATAAAGGTATTGTTCAGCGAATCACAAGGTAGCGCTATCTGTCATCTACTCACTAGTTGGTAGAACACATTTCCGGTGGTACGGGTTAGAGGAACACTTTACGTCAACTCAGCCACTGAGCTAAATTTTCAATCAATCAACCAAGGTCAATCAGCGAATTTGGAGTAAATGGCAGAAGCCCCTGAAAACTTCATTTAAATGGTACAGGTCTTCATGAAAAGTAATAACTTTGCAAATATTTTATGCGTAATTTTAAGGTGTGAAATGCACCAGGCAAAGAGGGACACCTAAAACTTACACAGGATTAGAATTAGCGAAATAACAGTAAACATCATAAAGACTACATTTTCACTGCGGCATGTTCAGCAGAATGTAAAAGTTGATGTAAAGAAAACGATTGATTGAACTCAAGATAGTAGCCCGTTTATGGTTATAGTAGCGGCTCATAAGTGGTTGGCCTTTAACATTTGGCTATCCCGAAGCCTCTTCGAAGCACTGAGCTTGGATACTGCACAAAATACGTCGAACGGGATTGACTTGGATCGAACAAGCTGCCATCGCATTGCAGAGAAGAAGTCAGTAATAAAACAACCATTCCCAAATCCAGTGTTCGGTCCATTAATCTGGCCGTCTATCAAACGTGGCTTGGGAGGCTGTAATTTGACCAGATAGCACAGTCCTACTTAGGAAACGGGGTTAAGTCTCACTGAACTTATCTCAATTTGGCATTTAAGAGATTAAATTTATCGTGAACTCTGAAACATGGGCGAAATAAAGCAATATTTATATATGAATATAATAGCAAGGGAAAACAAACACATAAATAGAGGTAAAATAGTCCCTAAAATCCACCTTATTTCCCTGTGAAAAGCTGCACAAACATACGAAAAGGTCAGCAAGATGGGCGTTTCTCCGATTGTGGTGTAAGAATGGAAGCTTCCGCAGAACCTAAAAATAAGAAAATTTTTAAATTCTGTCATGAAAGCTTGCCATGCCGGGTAACTAAAGCAAATTCATTCTTTCACTACTAATTTTTAACCAAAATTTTCGAGATATTTAGGGTTACAGGTTGAACCATATGCACAGCACAGGTACTAGCTAAAAGCCAGACATGTTTTGCCTGAATTATGCCTCTGTTTAACACAGCTGCGCGGTGTCCGACTCATAAGTGGTTCACCTAGCACTCCCCGCGTGCTTTCTGGTAGACAATCCAGTTTAAAAATTGATGCTATTTAATTTCCTCAAAAATTACTTATTGAATTGGAGTAAATCAGTTTATTTGAAGGTTATAGGCGTAAGCTGAAAGTTGATCTGAATATTCGGGCCGACCTCTCTCAGCCACAGAGAGATAACCACCGGCTTAGACAGTGCCTTGCCGGTGCTAACCAAATATAAATTCTATATAAATAAATTCATTAAACTGCCAACAGGCAGCCACTAGTATATTTACTGGTTACGGACGGAACCATACTCACAACACAGTACTAGCTAAATGCAAAAAATACGTGTTTCGCTGGTATTCTGTCGCTGTTTAACACAGCTGGGTGGCTAGACAGCAACTTAAAAAGGGAAATAAACAGGAAGCACAAGTTGTGGAAAAAAAGCGAGTCTAATCAAGTCGCCTATTTTAATAAGTATAAAACACAGAAAAACAAAATGAGAAGCCTTATTCTTAAAAACGCGAAGAGAATTTGAGAAGACTTTGCTGCAAAAGGCAACGCAGAATCCAAAAGTTAGTCTACAGTTACCTCCGTAGATGTACAAGGGAATAAACATCAAATACCACTAATTAAGACTGCCGTGGGCGTCAGAAATTTCTGAAAACAGAAAAAAAAAGCCGAGTACTTTTCACAGTTCTACCGCTCAGTCTTCACTAACGAGGGCAAGGTTCCTTCGTCCCTCCAGTAGATAACCCGCCGACTGCAAGCATTAGCCACATACTTTTCTCAAATTTCTGATCCAAAAGGAATTAAAAAGAACTAAAAGAGTCGAAATCCCCAGGACCAGACGAGCTTCCACCCAAGCTTCTGAAAGAACTCGCCAATGAACTTTCCGCACCTCTGTCAGTGCTCTTTCAAAAGTCCTTTGACTCCCAGAACACTTCCTTTCGATTGGAAGCTGGCACATATAACTCCCTTGTACAAAAAGCGGTAGCCGGGCGTCAGTGACAAACAACAGGCCCATAAAGTTTGACATGCATCCTTGGCAAGATTATGGAAAAGGATCATCAAGAGCGAATTGGTGAAATTCCTAGAGACTCATAATTTGTTATCAAGCTGTCAACACGGGTTCAGAAAAGGAAGATCATGCACAACGAATTTGCTGTATTCGCTCCAGAGGTGGATCAAGCACTTGAAGATAGACACGCGGTTCACATTGCCTTCATTGACTTTCAAAAGGCCTTCGATACTGTGCCGCACGAGACTGCTGTACAAGCTAGAAAAGAATTGGAATCAGAGGTAACCTCCTCAAGTGGATCGAAAAAACTTCCTCGTGGGTCGACGCCAGGTTGTGTGCATCGGCCAAGAGAGGTCAAGTTCTGCTGCGGTCGAGGTGGGGTTCCTCAGGGCTCAGTACTAGGGGCCAATACTGTTGGTAATATACGTAAACGATTGTGTCAGGAATCTCGACTGTGAAGCAGCAATGTTTGCCGACAACATTAAAATCTGGAATGTAATCCAGAGCCCTGCTGACGAAGATAAACTGCAGATCAACCTAACTCGGTTGGAGGAGTGGTCGAATCATTGGCTTTTGCGGTTCAACGTCGATAAGTGTACAATACTTCGCTTAGGCAACCCATCTGGATCTGCTGAAAGTATAAGTAACTTTCTCAACGGTGAAGCCTTAAAAGACGTGGAAACCCAAAAGGGCCTTGGTGTGCTGACGACCACCACCTTAAAACCATCGTCTCACTGCTTGAAAGTGGCGAAAAGCGCAATTTCGGTGTCG
This sequence comes from Schistocephalus solidus, assembly GCA_017591395.1. Lineage (NCBI taxonomy): Eukaryota > Metazoa > Platyhelminthes > Cestoda > Diphyllobothriidea > Diphyllobothriidae > Schistocephalus > Schistocephalus solidus. The sequence goes on along the minus strand of WEDG01007409.1, from coordinate 12,874 downwards.
CATGCCATCAGACGAGCCTTTTTGGATTTCGATGAAGATCTTTTCGCTAAGACTTTTGGAACATTCATGAGGCCGCATTTGGAATATGCTATGCACGCCTGGAAACCCTGGACAGTTCAAGATCAGAACTGCCTCGAAAGAGTACAGAGGAAAAGCCACCAAAAATGGTTAGAAGTCAAAGCTCCTTGCCATATCCAACCCACCAAATGAATCTTAATCTGTTCCCTTTTGAGTTATAGGCAAATGCGTGGTGATCTCCTACAGACATTCCACATTGTGAAGGGATTGGATTGTTGCCTGGAATTCTCGGACTTCTTTGAATTTGCCACCACGACCCATCTCCGAAGTCACCCATTGAAACTGCATGTCCAGCAGGCGAGACTGGATGTGCGCAAGTTCTCCTTCTCTGTCAGAGTGGTTAAACCATGGAATGCCCTCCCTGAAGACGTTGTGATGTCACCATCGCTGGAAAGCTTTAAAAGGAAACTTGACAGTTTTATGTTCCGCAACGAGCCTGAGCGATGAGGAATTTATCTTAACCCTCGAGAGTCGTGCACCACTTGTCATATTTTATGACCGCCTTTTGTAACTTTGCAACCCACATGGTTTCTCTGTATACCGCACTTAATTTTACGTTACAAATAGGCTACTCAAAGGCCCATGCCTATTTCCCTCAATAAATTGAATTGAATTGAGCTACGAGAGATCCGGCTCATCAGTGGGTCCCCTGCAAAGCAGCAATGTTTAAACTGGAGTATCAACCAGAAAGCACGTAGGGAATGCTGGGGACTCACTGATGAGCTGGGTCCCTCGAAGATTGTTACGCAGCAGCAGAATACCAGCAAAACGTTTGTTTGGACATTTAGCTGGTACCTGTGTTGTGAGTATGGTTCCGCCCGTAACCCGTAAATATACTATTGGCTGCCTGTTGGCAGTTAAATGAATATTATGCAGTTATCTCTCTGTGACTGCGAGAAGTCGGCCAAAATATTCAGATAAACTTTCAGCCTACACCTATTACCCTTCAAATAGACTGATTTAATCTAAGTTGGTAATAAATTTCTGTGGAAATTAAAAGCAGCTATCCTCGAGATAGCTGTGGATTGGTGTTCGATTTGTATAAATCTGGCCTTTGTTTTCAAGCAAACGCGCTAAAACATTGATTTTGCATGAAAATTTGGGCAAGAATATGGTATATATTTGGGGCCAGAAACGTATAACTCTAACCTTACGCCTAAAAATAATCATAGTCCAAACCCGAGGAAAAAATTAACCACACAACTTCTAATTAGTAGCGAGTCTTGCATATTTATTCATTCAGAATAAATAAAAAATCTTACCAAAAGTTTTTAAATGAATTTTGCTGTTTTTGCAAATTCTTCCTCTGAATCATTACAGCGACAATTTTCCTTTTAGGACCCTGCGTCGCTGGAGTGATTGGCCTGATAAGGCCTAGATACTGCCTCTTCGGTGACACTATGAACACAGCGTCCAGGATGCAATCAACTGGCGAAGGTACCGCGTTTTTGGTCTGTTAAATTTGATAGCCTGCTTTCACCTTGACGACCCTGGCTCAGAAGCAATTGGATTAGAAGCCAACACATTCCAGTTTACGAAGACATTAGAGAAAATCTGACTTGTAGACAAAAAGCAGAACAGGAGAGGAAGAAATATTACAAAGGACGTCCTAAATTATCCGTCTCATATTTCGAATATTAGTTTCGAGTATCTATCTTCGGATGCCAATGTAGTGTTTGAACAGCTCGCTTCATAAGGTAGCCTGAGGCTTGATTTATCATTGCCCCCTGTCAGTGAGCTACACCGCGTGGGTCACCTATATCGCCGGTTGTGAGGTCTGGCGCATCCCACAGCAGCACCACGCGTTTTTCAGCTGTTGGTATCATGCATCTCTTCTTCTGATGGTGCCTAATGCCCTAAGGTCACAGAAGGTGCCGGCTTCCGGAGCCAAGTTCTCCCTCCACATCTACGCCAGGTTAGTTCCAAATTAGCATGTCAGCGAGCTGGTGACCCAATGACTACGGTTCGTTTGTGCACTCAAGACAAATAACTCAGAGGTGGCAGTAGCTCAATTCAGTCCAACAGGTACCGTTTCCTGTGCATAATGATCTGTCTACTTCGTTCATTGTCACATCAAACCATGCTGACCATTATAATAGTGTTTAATTTAACATAAAATAAAAATCTATCTGTATACTTCAAGGCAGTTCATTTAACAAACGAGGTTTTCAATAGTTCAACCCACATTTATCATTGTCCAGAAGTAAACTGTCTTGACTTTTCATTCACTAAGGAAAAATAATTAAGAAAGTACCAACTACGAGTGTCACCCATGAGCGCATAAAGATTTCTTACTGATCAGTTTCACAGTTACCCATTTGCTTCCTCTCAACTTTATTTACTTGATTCCGGTTACTCTTGCAGCAACGTTTTATTCGTCTTGTTTAAATCTGTCTTATTCAAGTGCGTTTTTGAAGCGGACTGTAGGCGTGGATGTGCTCGCAGTCAGTGCAACTCATATTTTTTCTCTCTCACCGTAGGTCGTAGAATACACGTAAACCCCTCCACAAAGAACGTTCTCGATGAGTTAGGAGGTTACGACTTACAATCTCGTGGTACTGTGACTTTGAAAGGAAAGGGCGATGTCCATTCTTACTGGCTAACCGGCAAAACCAACTTCTACAGTCCTCTACCTGAGCCTCTGACGATCGAGGGGCAAGTTTTTTTAGTGCTTATATCTACGAAACCTCGTTAAACTTATGCTCAGGTAGTTCGGGCTTTGGGGAAATTGTCTTTACCAGAACAGGTGGCATGGTAGTTGGTTAACTATACTTATTGTTAAAATACTAGCGGATGACTTTAACTAAGTAGCACTACGGATATGGTTGTTAATAAGTATTTGTTCAGATATTTATTAATCGTTCAACCTCTAGCATAAAAAGACGGAGAAGTTCTGAAACTGTCTCAACTATTTAGAAAACAGCGGAAATTCATTTTTTTGCATGTGTTCATGCCAAAAATGACAAAGTTAAAAAAATGTTAGACAACGCACAATAAAAATAGTCTTAATTTCATTTGGAGAGTATTTGGCTCTCAGTACCTCACCTACTTTTAAAATCAAAACTCTCATCCGGATGTACGCAGTTCACCCATGAACATTAGGGTGCTCATGGCGAACACCTTGATATGCAGAGGTAAGACTATTTTTATTGCGATTTGTGCTCTTATAAGTAAAAGCCATCTTGAAGTGAATGAACGAGTAAATGCAAAGAGCAATGAAATAAAGAGAATCTGAAAACCATACGCATTTTGACGGTAATCTGCTTTACCTGTTCATTAACATGTAATACACGAGCCCTTCGTATGTCTTCTTGTCGCTCCTCTATCAGTCCTGTATTTCGTATTAAGGTTTGCCTCAGCACTCTTTGACGTATTTCCTTTCCTTCCTGAGTTAATAACCGTTGAAGTTACACGTACCATCCCAAAAAGTAAAAATAATAAAGGCAGTATAATAAAAAGCAACACAAACCAACGGACTGTTTATTGTATTTTTAACAAGCACTATGAAATAGGGGCTGAAGATCGCCACCAGGGAGGAAATCAATATTAAGCGTCCTGAAGAGAATCAACTTTTTGCTGATAACAGCACAATGGGTAGAGTGCAGATTGGGAGCTACCACCAGTGAGGGGACCGACTCTGCAAAAGCCACTTCACTCCATCTTTATGGACCTCGAAGTCCCCGCACTCACGTATTCAAACAAAAGAACAAATTCATTCCTCAGAGATCGTTACAGACACACCGTGCAAAGCAAGCGAAATCTTAACAGACTTCTGATCCAGCCTAGTTACGGAACCGGATTATTCGGGGCAAGAAAAGTATGCTTTGTACGTTCTAAAACCAACATCAGGTAACCGACGTGTCTATAAGCCATTCATTACGAAATGGAATGGCATGCCATGGAAATTTTAGAGAGATGTCAAACCTAATTTGTTGGGATACTGGCCTTGCAAGAGCGTGAGATAAAATCGCAACCGGCCAATTCCGATGTTCTCGTTGCACGAGATTTAAACTGCAAACTCGCCATCGGCATACAAGTAGGCTGCAAGCCAATCAACTGCCCGGTTGCACCCATTACAAATTAAACCCCAACACAGTGGTTATATCGACAGCAACTGAGCAAGAAGCAAACAATTGAAGTTTTTTGTCATAATTGCTGATATATTTTAACATTGGACTTCGTTAATCATCGATATGGTGTGAAAACCCACTCAACACTAACTTGCGTTTTTGAAAGGCATTTGATAATAAATGACCCGTATGGTACAGAGGAAAGGTCATCGTCACTTTACGATAAATACTTGTTTGTACCAGTTTGATTCTACTACCTAAAAGACAAAAATATGGTTAGCCAACCCTCGCAAACATGAAGTTTCCCCGTGATTCGATATGATCAGGGATCAGGACAATTTCAGAAACAGTATCTTCAAGTTGAATAATTGGTCTCATTATTTTTGTTATCAGTTCCTATTGAACTAAGGCCTGAGATGGAAGACGCAACTATCCTATACCCTCCTCAAAAGCGTTAACCTCGAGTAACGTGTAGATAGTGGGTAAGAAAGAACTGATGATGACCAAATCAGAATCTTGGTGCAACCCCAAGGAGGAAACGTCCGCTCTGAAACAACAGCATGATATCTGAATATAAAGGGACACAACCTGACGTGCCATCCCGTTCGCTGCTCCATTGATCTGACCTCTGTCACACTTAGAAGATGAAGCCACTGAATTTTTACTAACATAGAGGAATGAATTAAAAATAATGAATGAAGAGAACAGCTAAAAAGGACGCATAATGACACAATAATTAGTAATGCTGATTAAGCTATTACAGAAGCGCCCTTGTTTTGCCAATTTTGTTCAACGGTCTAGTGATCACTCTATGCTTCAGAAAACCCTTGTCATTTTGTTCAGTATCAGCATGAAGACTGTTCAACGCTTGCTCGGATTTTTGTGTACGTTAAATCCTGATATGTTTGCTTTGATTAACAACAAAGGAAACAGCAGTACACTCATTTTTGTCCAACATATAATGACTAGCTCCGAATGCCACGGATGCTCAGGAGCAACTTGAACGCTGTTAGAACTGTTTCACTCCAAATGAACTTGGGGGTGCCTTGGTTTATTTTTCCCTTGATGAACACTGCCTGCAACCAACTGCTTTATTCACATTCTTCCGCGATCCCTTTACCTAGACAATCCTTCGTGGTGGAAGATAAATCGCCTACCTCCAATTTCTTCACTGGAGACGCATTATGTCGAGGACTCTGGAGAGTACACTTCCGAGAATGCCAACTGTGAGGTTGAAGGTCCGCCTTCCAGAAGGGTCTCCAGTTTAAACAAATGTCAACTTCAGACGTGAGACTGGAATCCATCCATTTGCCGGTTGTGTGCACCGACGACGTCTCTGACAGACACAGTGGTCATCGCCAATGAGCCATGCACTCTTCCTACGCCTCCCAAACACAGACACGTATATACTTCCACTAGCCATTTGATGTTATTGCATGAACTAAACGAACTGACATCTCATGGATTCAAGGTCCTTGTCCTTCTTATTTGTCTCTCTCACCCACTCACCAAATCAGCATTTGCAGGCGAACTTATGTTAAGCGCAGTTTCCCATGACCAGTAGATCATATTGTCCTTGCCATTGCGAAAAAACAGAGATGGTTTTGAAAATTTATAGAATTCTTCATATGTAGTATGCAGTCATGGTAGAAACTGCTATGAACTTCGCAGGACCTATATATAATATCAAAAATCTCCTAAATAAATGTCACACGAACAGCATTGAGCTCACCTTACCAGCCAGGAGAAACAAATCACTAATTAAATAGCAAACTGTTAGGTCTAATTCTTATAAGTCACAGAAATAAATCGGGCACCTGCGTCTAGACCCCTGTTTCGAATCAAATATTTGCTAACTGAGTGATTTCATTAATTTCAACAACTTTCTCCAAAAAGTCTGTCGAACCTTTCAATTACAGTGCAGACCTTGCAATAGCTCCCAATTTTCCAGTTTATGGAGTTAAAAGTGGCGTTCACTGATCCCTTTGCATTATGAGGCGAAAAGTTTCCTGGTTGTCGCTTCACGTAGCGACAAAAAAGCATTCAGCGTGGGCTGTTGACAGATCAGATTATATGAATCATAACCGAGGACCGGAACTAAGCAAGAAATGGCCACTCTGGTGTCCCTAGGCATCGTTTGCACGCCGTTGCCCAATGTGCGTTTTAGCCGAAAAGTCACTGAGGTCAACTGCTAATTTGGGGAACAGTGGTGACTTGCTTACTCGTAGACTTAAAAGCGTCAGCCGATGCCACCGCGTTTAATGCAAAAGTTTGTCTGTTTGAACCAGGCGGTGGTAGCAAGCTTCCGTACGATTACCTATTGTCAACATTATGGGGTGTAGGGTATGAATATATACATCTTCCAGCACTTGGGCGCAAGAAAATCGCTAATACAAGCATAACGACAAAAAGGAGACTTACGGATGCGATCCTTTTAAAGAAACAGACGATTCGGCTGTAATTATGTAACAAAGCCACCAACTCATATTGATGTCATATGCAAAATTTTAATGAAGTTAATAACTAAGAATGTAACCCCACATATTATATGTAGCTTATGGGCTACTGCGCGATCGACTAAAGCACATGCTGCCATAACATTTTGGAAAATGCCAGATAGCTGATACAGAATGGCCACTGACCCTTCGATGAGGTTGTCGAGGTTCCCCTCGTGAAACCAATTTTTATCATTCCGGCATCTTATGTGGCCTTGCGAATAAGTACAGTGTGTGGGAGGCTGTATACGTTCATACCCTACCGTATATCGTGAATTTTCTGAAGAGAATGCGCAAGTATGATTATTCCAGAGCATGGAATACTTCGAAGCAAAAATAGGTGGCTTTTAGACTAAAAGCAAATAGGCGGTGGAATAAAGCCCAACGATCAGACTTCTATTTCATAAGATATAAATAAATAAATTGTATATTTAAGGCCCAGATGGCCCCATCATTACAAACTTAGTATCGTGGTTTAAATGAATACAAAGTGGATAATTGCTGCACTATGTGAGCATCCATATGAACAGCAGAAATGAGTAGTATGGTAAGCATATCAGATTCATAACGATTTTCCATTTTTTTAAAACAAAAATTCAACCATCTTTGGCATATACGGTGAACTAGAATAGAAGGAGTAAAAAAACTCCTACGGTTAAATTGGAGGCGGAGTTCGGCGAGCCACCAGTTAAAAAAATAGGAGAAAAAAACTGCTTCACTAAAAAGTTAAAAGCTAGATGCAATGGTATAGTATTGTGATGTTGCTGACAACGTATGAGTGTTCGGAACGCTCCTTGTCGGGTGAGAAATAATTCAGCAATCAGAGCTACTGTTTATAACCACCAGTGGTGGTGAGAAAGGAGGAACTCATCGTGGACAACAGGGTCAAAACGAAGAGGGGACCGCAGAGGTCAAGAGCTCATAATCGAGATGCGACCTTGCTGACTGCATAGTCTACAAACAAAGAGGCGAAACCACCAGAACCCGCCTCGATCATCAACCGAACCTGAAGACCATCGTCAGGGTTGCAAAATCGGAGGAAAGTATCAAGGTTGTCAGGAGTTGGCGATGCTAGTTTTTAAAGGAGGGACGAATAATCGAATGCAAAGATTGGCCCTGCAGATGAGGGAAATATTTTTAGAGACCAATATTATATCAAAGGAGCTGCTCAAATACAAGGAGGATCCTTTTCAAAATCCAAAAGTTACGAGTTTGGGAAGGAAACAGACAACAAGAACTTTATATCTTCCGAAGTTACTTGTTTGCGTAATTTGGTTTTGAAAATACCTAATATAGACGACAACCTTATTTCCATTGGAAGATTTAATTAATTAATTAATTATTTATTGCCAGTTTAAAGGCAAGGTAAAAGGGATATACAGTAGGGGGTCGGGCTGACAGTGAAAAAACTCCTGATCGTTCTTTATAGTGTTTTCAGGAGAAAAAACTGCAGCTTGTTGAACGGATTAAAGTTCAGGACAGGGCAGTATAGACACAGTTGCATGGTGTAGTACTTCTCCTTTCATTGTTGTGGATCAGGTATTCTGTAATAGCAGCAGGAATGCCGGCGAACAGCTGCTCGCTATCGACTGAGGAATAACCCGATTACGGACTGCAGTGCCAGCAATATTGCCTTCAGCATGAAGTCCGGCAGCGGATTCAGAGTCTGTGGATGCCATCAGAACGGAAGAGAGCTCGCGTAAAACAAAGGATAGCTGAATTTAAATACTTCTGGGTAGTTTATTTCAGATTGCTTTAGTGTTAAACGAAAAAAACTGACGGTATCTAACGGTGCGTGCCAAAGGAAGAAATAAAAATACATCTCGATGACTGGTGCGCCGAGAGTGATCCAGCTGCCTCAAGAATTTAGAATTTTAGAATTTAGAATTTATATTTGGTTAGCACCGGCAAGGCACTGTCTAAGTGGGTTAAAGGTAAAAACTGTTTAAAAAGCATATTTGGAGGCCTAAAAACTGAAAAACAGTTAGTTGTGGAGCTACGGGGTGGTGAAATGATCATGGAGGAATTACGAGTGGCATATGGTCGATCTACCGGAGTGAGTGCGCTAATTCGTGGGAGATATGGGCTAGAGTTAACGCGAAACAGGAAGCTGAAACCGGCTTCGAGTCTTCTAACCCACAGAAATTTAATTTTTGCTAACTGGCCTCTAAACGTTTTTGTACCTTACTGCGGTCAGAGGCGTTCATCAGCCCAAAGAGGGGACGGCAGTATAATAGGGATAGAAAAACAAACATGCGGTATAGGTTTAACTTTATTTCCGGAAGGAAGAAATTATGTGATATAAAATCACATTTCTGTGCAGCTTTTGCAGAAATTCGATCTGCATGAGACGATTTACGATTTTCAGTGTTTTCAGTCGACTGCCCATAAATGTACATTTCGTTCGATACGTTTTGGTAAAACCCTCAAAAATAACATATTTTTTTAAAAAGCATTTACGGAAGCAGTGACTTTTAAGCATTATTTCTAATGCAGACGGCCGTCTGGGTCATATTTGTATACTCACTTAAACATGAAAACTCACTGCCATGAAAAATGATCGTCCACAACAAAAGCTGGAAAAATATATGCTTATAATTAGTAAAAAAATGTCCTATCATAAGTGACCTTTTCAAAAAGGGCTTTAATAAGATGTTTCGCCGTGGAATGTCTGCGTAATTAATGTTTTTTCAATGGGAAGTCAAGAAAAAACTGGGACCGTGTGACCAAATTTTCGACTTCACGGAAAATAAGGGATAACATTTCTGTTGAAAAATTAAAGAACTTTCTTTTTCTCTTTCTTTTGGAGCATTTTTCGATATCTTTACTTACTTCTCACTCTAGTTCTAAGCGTTTAAACACACGGGATACTGGCCGAATATATACTCAGATTTTGCGATAAAATGTGAATTTTCTGCCCTTTCCGTTTCAAGTTTGCTTATTTATTTATAGTCAACTGCAGATCAAAATTGTCTTTTCAGGATTCACGTACGCCGACTGCGAAACGTCGCGGTGTATCATCGCGTCTCGTATATATGCGCGTTTAAAAATACTATCGGTGTGGTAAAACAAATTACATTCACAAAAGTTTATTACTGCGTTTTTTTAGAACAAAAACGTCATAACTTTGTAAAACTTGATTTTTCTAAATCAAATATGTCATCATTTTCCGAAAACAATGTAATCTCTTAAACTTGCATTCACCTGATTTTCGTGAAAACAAAACAAAATTTCCGTTCTCCGAAAGGATATATTCCAAATTTTTCCAGCTTATATTAATGTTCATTCATTGTACATTGCAGAAAAAGCAAAACTGTTTTTATACCTGTAGCTTGAAATAACGTAGGATAATTCCTGGATAGCAAGAAACGTCAGATTTCGCCCCATTTAGCCCCGTTAACCCATGAATACACTGATCTAAAGTGATCTCATTATTTTTTTAAAGAGTTTTTTTGTTTATCAATTTAGCGCAAAAACAGAACTAACATCTTAAAATGCCTGCCCTGCCACCAGCTCAAATTCTGATTTAGACATTTCATGAGTTAAGTAATCTACGTTATTTTATGGCAAGCCGTACTTTCCTTCCTCTTCTGATTTTCTTTGCAATTGACGGTAGCCGGGACATCATCATCAAGTAAAACATAGAAAACAGTAATTGTCTATCGTATTGCAGGATCATGTCAATCTAGATTGACCTATCGATCGGAAGCTGGCACATATAACTTCGTTGTACAAAAAGCGGTAGCCGGGCGTCAGTGACAGACTACAGGCCCATAAGCTTGACATGCATCCTTGGCAAGATTATGGAAATGATCATCAAGAGCGAATTGGTGAAATTCATAGCGAATCATAATTTGTTATCAAGCTGTCAACACGGGTTCAGAAAAGGAAGATCCTGCGCAAAAAGATTTGCTGTATTCGCTCCAGAGGTGGATCCAAGCACTTGAAGATAGACACACGGTTCACATCGCCTTCATTGACTTTCGAAATGCCTTCTTTACTGTGCCGCACAAGAGACTGCTGTACAAGCTTGAGCGAATTGGAATCAGAGGAAACCTCCTCAAGTGGATCGAAAATATCCTCGTCGGTATGCGCCAGTTTGTGTGCATCGGCCAAGAGAGGTCAAATTCTGCTGCGGTCGAGATTGGGGTTCCCCTGGGTTCAGTACTAGGGCCAATACTGTTTTTAATATACGTGGACGATTTTTTTCAGGAATCTAGACTGTAAAAGCAGCAATGTTTGTCGACGAAATTAAAATCTGGAATGTAATCCAGAGCCCTGCTGACGAAGATAAACTACAGATCAACCTAACTCGGTTGGGCAGTGGTCGAATCATTGGCTTTTGTGGTTCAACGTCGATAAGTGTACAATACTTCGCTTAGGTAACCCATCTGGATCGGCCAAAATTAGAAGCTACTTTCTCCACTGTGAAGCCTTAAAAGACGCGGAAACCCAAAAGGACCTTGGTTTGCTGACGACTACCACCTAAAAACCATCCTCTCACTGCTCGAAAGTGGCTTAGAGCGCAATTGTGGTGCTGCATGCCATCAGACGAGCCTTTTTCGGATTTCAATGAAGATCTCTTTGCTAAGACTTTTTGAAACATTCATCAGGCCACAGGCGGAATATGATGTGCAAGCCTGGAAACCCTGGACAGTTCAAGATCAGAACTGCCTCGAATGAGTACAGAGGAAAGCCACCAAAATGGTTAGGAGTCAAAGCTCCTTGCCATATCCCACCCAGATAATGAATCTTAATCTGTTCCCTTTTGAGTTATAGGCAAATGCGTGGTGATCTCCTGCAGACATTCCGCATTGTGAAGGGATTGGATTGTTGCCTGGAATTCTCGAATTTCTTAGAATTTGCCACCACGACCCATCTCTGAGGTCACCCATTGAAAATGCGCATCCAGCGGGCGAGACTGGATGTGCGCAAGTTCTCCTTCTCTGTCAGAGTGGTTTTAAACCATGGAATGCCCTCCCTGAAGACGTTGTGATGTCACCATCTCTGGAAAGCTTTAAAAAGGAACCTTGACAGTTTTATGTTCCAAAAACGAGGCCTGAGCGATGAGGAATTTATCTTAAACCTCGAGAGTCACGCACCACTTGTCATATTTCATGATCGTCTTTTGTAATTTTGCAACTCACACGGTTTCTCTGTATACTGCACTTAATTTTACGACACAAATAGGGTACTCAAAGGCCCATACCTATTTCCCTCAATAAATTAAATGGAATTGAAAAATAGAAGGTCAATTATTGACATGCTGCATAACCTTATTTGCGAGTAAGCCTGCGTCCTGACCGATTTTCGATTGAGTCCTTGTTGGAGACATAGAAGCCTGCATTTTTCCCTCAATTCCACTACAACATTTCCCACGTTGTTTAAATGTCCGTTTATAGTCGTACCTAAACATTTGTAACGTACGAATGAAATTTTTACCTAGAATTAAAGAGTTTTATAGCTAAAACGCAGTGCAGCATTGGAGAGCAGAGGCAGCAGGTCAGATGTACGCATTAATGTCGGCATGGGCGCGCGTGCAATCAGTGCTCGAAAAATAGGCAACCAATGATTGCGCGAAACTTTCAATCTAGTTCACCACTAACAGTTCCCAACAGCAATTTCATGATAAGTCACGATATGAGTACATCCAGTTGCCATACGATGCTATTAAGGATACAGTAAGATAAGAAATGTGGCATGTTTCATAAGGGCAATCTGGTTAAACTTCCATGTTCGGAAAAATAAAGAAGTTTATGTGTTATGCAGAAATCTGATATTGGTATAATAGTTAGTATTTTTGAAAGTTTTAGCAAAAAGATGGTATCATGTGTGTAGTGGTCAGTTGGCCAAGATTTGGCGGACGATTTGAATGCAAATCATGTTTCTGTTTCCGGTTGCCTTAATAAATTTGACGGCGATCAGCGCAAGGGGTCGACGATTGGGCCTCCACTACCATGCCAATTTCAGACTAGTCATCGTTTCCACGTCTTTCTCCCTCCCAATCACATAATCTATCCCACTAAGCTTGAATCGCGGATTGAGAAGTAATATCTGATGAGCAAGTCGCCAACTCATATATCTCATGGATTGCCATTCCTAAGAAATTACCTTTCAACTTTAAAAGTCACCCGAACCCGGCAAAGTTAATCCCCGTAGGAGGTAGTTGCAGCAGCATTTTCCATAAGAACACCATGATAATTTTAAACATCAGAACGAAAATAAAATTAA
>WEDG01007408.1:0-23719 GCA_017591395.1 Schistocephalus solidus | reverse complement strand
ACAATAGCCTACGCCAGCCACCTTCGCATGCCCCGTAGCACAAAAGGCGATAGTAAACGGTGTTTCTGGTTATCTTCAGGTGAACAAGACAACCTACTGTAAGCTTTTAAGTAGCTTGAGTTTATGCATTTAATTTGGGACCCGCCTATTGTGCCTTCATTGAGTTTGGGATCCGAGCTGGTGCCTCCATCCTCTTGTATTTTCAACCAGCACTTCTGTCTCAGAGGAAAGTATGATTTTCGACTAGTTCTCCATTTGGGTCTCCTGATTTATGTGTGATCTGCGCTGGAGAATATCATGGTGCGTTAAGCGCCGTGACTTGGATGGTCGCCAAATGACAAGTAAACACAGACCTCACAGTCAGTCCAGTGTGTGTTTGTGCAGAGCGACCGACTGCTGGTTTGAGAGTCAAACTGCCATTTTCAGAAAGTTGTGATATGAGCCACTCAACACCTGCTGGTTCCTTGACTTCGAAAGGCTTTCAACCACCTGAATTTGCCCCAGTTTGTCGATTCACAGAGGTATTTTGTGGGTACAGGCCAACAGCCGTCGACAAGGCAGCTTAAAGTGTAAATGTTAAAGTTTGTGGAAAACGGACAGGATTTCCCCAACGCTGATTCTACCTTTATATAGTTAGTGGGACTGAACTGTGTTCACATACTTTGGACAAAGAACATACTGTTCACTTTAGTGTTTTGTGCCTACAACAAGGTGACTGAACATGCACGTTACTTGATGTGGGCGACCATAGAAAGTATAATGCAAACTAGAAGGTTTCATCTTTTGGCACCATAACCTTACGATTTTTGCTTGTTTAAAATTGTGCGCAGTTGATAGCAAAGTTGAGGGTAACCAAAACTGTGTCAAATTAGGCATTATATTTGCGATTTGGAAACTGTAATAAAGCCTTATCGCAACACTCCTACTGGGGATGCATGGTGCACAGCTGGAAAATATTGAGCGAATTAATAAGTTGCAAGACGGCAGGACAGAATTCAGTCGATGACGCCTACAGAAACAAGTAGCCTATGGCAACCAGTTGTACGCAGCTGGACTTCCAGCCAAGCGTTTTCCAAAAGCTCCATGCAGATAACAAAAATCGACCAGCCTGAGGCTGACGAAGAGACCATGACAAGCCACTTCCGGCTCTGTTCGCGTAATTGCAGTTGACACGATGATAATGGAGAGCCGACTAAGTTCTCCGAAACGTTGGCCTATGACTTAATTTGTTCCTTTGAGCCCGAATTATTTCTCGAACAATGGCGAGAGGTATCGTAAGTGAGTAAACAATCATGCTTTTTACTTATTCCCAGTTCACTGACTGTGGCTTTTGCAGACAACTGAAATGAAATTCACTAAAACCTGGAATCCTGGTGTCTCTGAAAATACTTGGATTGAAGCACAATAGCCGGATCCCCTGAGAAGATTGTAAAAAAGGCAAAATGTCTTACAGGAACCATGGTAAAAGAGAGTTTGTGGGATGGGCAGACCGAAGAAGCAGAAAACCTGGGAAAATCAAAGGAGGTAGGGGTAATTACAACCTAGTTACCGACTGCAAATGGGTTAAATGAAATTCACGGGATCCAAGGGAAACGTAGAAGTTATCACATGGCCTATGAACGAAACAGAATCGTTCTCCCGGGAAAGGCGTCAATCAGTGTTAAATCGGAATGCAGGTGACTGAAGAGCAAGGAACGAGGAAGCAGAAAATCTGAGAAAATCAAAGGAGGTAGGGGTAATTACAACCTAGTTACCGACTGCAAATGGGCATAATGAAATTCACGAGATCTAAGGGAAACGGAGAAGTTATTTCATGGCCTATGAAGGCAGGAAATCATCCATTCGGATTGGTTTAAGAGAAGGCAAACCTGAAATGGCGTCAAAGAGAGTTAAATGGGAACGCAGGTGACTGTAGGGCGAAAGTGAAACGCGTAAAAATGAAATCTGGAGCCAGTGAGCTTCAGAACCAGCAAAGAAAGCTTACCCTGAAACCACCGTGGTTCAACATCCCAGTTCAGATATTAGTGCACAACTGATTATAGTCACAACGATGCTGATATTGCAGTCTTTTACCAAAAAATTCATAGTCTACTGTCCAACCACAAAATACCTCATTTGTTTCTGGCAGTCTTATAGATTTTCCTGCCGAACAGAAGACATTTAATCTAAATTGTATTTTTAATTTTTATTGAACGTTCTTTTTCCACAGCTCATGGATATTTTTTTATTTTTCCTTTTTTATTTCCGTCCGGGCCACTGCATGCTTATTTGACTTTGTTAAAACACATACGGGAACCACCAAGCGTGCATTCTGGTTTCATAATGTCAGCAAGCATAGTTTACGGTCTGTAGCATTCTGCTATCACACGCAGGACTCTTTTACTTTTTACGGTAGCTTGCTAAAGGAGGTAAAATTATTTTTAGTAAGTCTATAAGCAAATTTATTCTTGCTGACTTTCAACACAGAGAAAATTGTCTCTGTCTTTATTGCAATTATACTTTTACTCATTGTTAATACTCACAACCAGATGGACTTTGCTTCATACAGTGCTTTGGTGTAGTAAACGGCCTTACCTTTAATGCTTCTCTACAGAGTTTTCTTGATGTCATTCTTGTCCTTCTTCATTTTTGTTGCAACGTTGCATGCCCTTTATATATGTTACGTAATATGTATCACAACCACCCCCCAACTCGACGGCATATTCCTGTTGAGAATATTTCTGCAATTTGCTTTGTGTTTTACTAAACACACTGGCTTACATTCTAGCTTTGGATCTGTGCACTTAAAAATATGAAGCTATATCCATATCCTTTCGCTCGCATGGCCAACGGTGAGTATCAAAGTCTTGAAGCCTTGATATGCGCGTATAACTACGGACATTCATCCGAGCTGCTATCGAAGTGAAGCTGTTTTTAGACGTCATACTTACTTAGGAAAATTCTTCTTGCGTTGTGAAGAATTTTAAATAGGCTAGCAGCCATTTTCTTAGTGCATTGTTTTCTATAGGTAAAGGTGAGATTAGCGTAAACGCAGTTGTAACCAAAACCTTTACCGGCACCCTTAAATTGACTCAAAGGCTGCCCAATTGCCAGCGAAGCGGTTTCAATAACCTTTCCGTATGTTACTACACCTGGATTACGCATGCAAGAATAAAGCTTAAGGTTTTCACCCAAGACCTGTTCCTTCAGCAATTGCATCCAATCGCATTTCCTGAGGACTGGCAGGCCCGGAGAGAGAAAGAGGAGAGTGAAAGGACCTTTTTGCTGAAAAATATAGGAATCACACTTCCAAAAATAAAGCGTACTCCCTCTCTCCTCAACTGCGAATATTAATCAGAACTTAATCAAAATTTGTAAGCAGACGAGGCCTCAGTTGCATTGTTAGACTGGCTCAAAATTATAATTTCCAAGAGGAAAAGCCTTAGCAAAGGTTATACTGGAGAGGTTTAACAAATACTTTACCTTGTTTAAATTAAATAAAATTTGTACATTTTGCCTGAAAAATTGCGATCCTGACTTTAGCATTTGCCTGAGTATTGTGAAACTGAAAAACCACGCATCACTCTGAAGGGATATTTAGTCTTCTATAAGTATTGATATGTAGGAAAAGTTGCATGATCATTCGAATTGGATATCGCAATCTGACTTGTATGTTTTCCCTTGACATGAAATCTGCACAAGCACCCATCATTCTGTGCCGCAAAAAACAAAATAAATCACGAGAAATGTATGTAATGCTACCACCTCAAAATTCGATGTCTACATTGCACGAGTTCGGCATTCTACTGCAAGAGGAAGATGCGAAGAAAAAAATTATAAGTAACCCGTGTTCCGACGATCTAGTTAAAAATAGCATTCGGACAATCATAAATTGAGGACAATAGATGAAGATATTGATAACATACAGGAAGTAAAGATTTTTGTGACGGCTGCATTACATTTGACTTCATTATGTAATAAAGCCTAGGTTCTATACGCAAACACGTATTTCCATGGAATATTAATGAATTATCAATTCCTTATCATTGGACAATGGACTGAGTTTTGTGAAACCTGAAAAAGCCACTATTTACTGATAGAATAAAATGCTTTATATTAGTAATCCTTTATGGAAAAACATGCACCACCATTCTAATTGATTCGTAGGCTTTAATAGGGTAAGCTTATTGTTAGATATCTCAAAACGTGTTTTCTGTTCTTCCCTAAATAAATACATCGGAAATGAAATCTGGCTTATGAAATCTAGGAACTACTTAATGGCAGCCGTTATTCTAGCTGATTCATATCAGAAAATAGTACTTAGCAACCTGTAAAACCAACATGCGAACTTATACAGGCAGCCAGAAAACACCAAAGAACGCGGTTTAACGAAGCTGTCTCGTAAACCTTCCTAGCATTAAATGTCTTTTTATTGGCCAGCATTATTTACCACGGAAAACGTGAGGATAGTTGTCATTTCATTAGCCTTATAAGGTTTTATAATTTATTTCTACATGTTGCCATTGCACTGGCTTGCTAGATGAATTAATTGAATTCAAAGTCCACTGCGCTCGCATTGTCAACGGAAATGCAGGCAGATTCAGAAACAGCAAAGAATTCTTACCCTGAAACCACCGTGGTTCAATATCCCAGTTCAGATATTAGTGCACAACTGATTATAGTCACAACGATGCTGATATAAAAGTCTTTTACCAAATAATTCATAGTCTACTGTCCAAACACAAATACTTCATTTGTTTCTGGCAGGCTTATAGATTTTCCTGTCAAACACAAGAAATTTCGTTAAAATTATATTTGACATTTATTATTGAGCGTTATCTTTGCACAGCCTATGGATAATTTTTATTTTTTATTTTCTTTTTACGTCCGGGCCTCTGCATGCGTGTTTGAATTTGTTAAAACACATACAGGAACCACTTTGAAATGGCCAAGCGCGAATTCTGTTTACGTAATTTCAGCAAGCATAATTAACGATGTGAAGTTTTCTGCAATTACCCGAAGGACTCCTTTACTTTCTACGGTAGCCTGCTGAAAGAGGTGCTCTTAGTTTTAGTAATTATGTATGAAAATACATTCTTGCTGTCTATATTACAATTATACTTTTACTTATTGTTAATGCTCACAACTAGATGGACCTTGCTTTATACAGTGCTTTGGTGTAGTAAACGACCTTTCTTTTATTACTTCTGTTCAAACTGTTTCTGCCAGTACCCAGAAAAACTTTGACACAATGCTGATGGGCACCGAAGGAGCCACTGCCTATCTAGATGATATCTTTGTCACTGGCTCAAATCCAGGTGAATTTTTGCAACGCTTGGAGATATCGTCCTCAGCCGGTTTGAGAACTTTGACTTTCGTCTGCGTCTGGTAGACAAGTGCAATGTTTTCGTGCCCTCTGTGAAATTCCTTGGTTTACTAATCAACCAAGGTGGTCGTCGCCCAGATCAAGCTAATCGACCCAGACGCCATCAAGCAGATGCATTCATCAAAGGATGTAAAGTCCTGATGCTCCTTCTTGGGTCTCTCGAATCCCTAAAGCTCGTTCCTTCTGCAAATTCACCGTCTTCGTCATCGGTTAAATGAACTGCTTTCGAAAGATGTCAAGTGAAACTGGTCTCCAGAATGTCAACAAGCCTTTCAAGAAATGAACACAGGGTTGAGCTCTTGCTTGCTGCTCACACTCTTCAACCCTAATGTAAAGATTGTCGTTGTAGCGGACGCCTCCAACTGTGAAGTTAGTGCCGTAAATTCGCACCTCTTTCCCGACAACACAGAAAAGGCAAGATCGCTATCGTGTATGAAACGCAACTATGGACAAATTTAGAAGGAGGCCTTGGCTAGTGTCGGTGCCCTGAAGAAGTTTCATTTCACCCTTCTCCTGGACCCTAAGCCTATCCTTACACTTTTCGGTTCGAAAAATGAAGGCATTCATGTGTTCCTGGAAAATACTCTTCAGCAATGTGTGACCATGCTGCTCAGCCTTGAGTTAGATATCCGATACCATTCCACCACAAAAATAGGCCAGACAACGCGTTCTCGTGCTTAATCAATTCGCGGACTAACGGCAGTTCGAATGTGTTAAAACACATACAGGAACCACTTTAACATGGCCAAGCGCGAATTCTGGTTACATAATTTCACAAAGCATAATTAACGATGTGAAGTTTTCTGCAATTACCCGAAGGACTCCTTTACTTTCTACGGTAGCCTGCTGAAGGAGGTGCTCTTATTTTTAGTAATTATGTATGAAAATTCATTCTTGCTGTCTTTATTACAATTATATTTTTATTTATTGTTAATACTCACAACTAGATGGACCTTGCTTTATACAGTGCTTTGGTGTAGTAAACGACCTTTACCTTTTAATGCTTCTCTACAGAGTTTTCTTGATGTCATTCTTGTCCTTCTTCATTTTTGTTGCAACGTTGCATGCCCTATATATATGTTACGTAATATGTATCAAAACCACCCCCCAATTCGACTGCTTATTCCTGTTGAAAATATTTCGGCCATTTGCTCTGTGTGTTATTGTACACACTGGCTTACATTCTAGCTTTGGGTCTGTGCACTTAAAAATCTGAAGCTATATCCATATCCTTTCGCTCGCATGGCCAACGGTGAATATCAAAGTCTCGAAGCCTTGATATGCGCGTATAACTACGGACATTCATCCGAGCTGCTATCGAAGTGAAGCTGTTTTTGAACGTCATACTTACTAAGGAAAATTCTTCTTGCGTTGTGAAGAATTTTAAATAGGCTAGCAGCCATTTTCTTAGTGCATTGTTTTCGATAGGTAGAGTTGAGATTAGCGTAAACGCAGTTGTAACCAAAACCTTTACCGGCACCCTTAAATTGACTCAAAGGCTGCCCAATTGCCAGCGAAGCGGTTTCAATAACCTTTCCGTATTTTACTACACCTGGATTACGCATGCAAGAATAAAGCCTAAGGTTTTGACCCAAGACCTGTTCCATCAGCAATTGCATCCAATCGCATTTCCTGAGGACTGGCAGGCCCGGAGAGAGAAAGAGGAGAGTGAAAGAACCTTTTTGCTGAAAATATAGGAATCACACTTCCAAAATAAAGCGTACCTCTCTCTCTCAACTGCGAATATTAATCAGAACTTAATCAAAAGTTGTAAGCAGACGAGGCCTCAGTTGCATTGTTAGACTGGCTCAAACATTATAATGTCCAAGAGGAAAAGCCTTAGCAAAGGTAATACTGGAGAGGTTTAACAAATACTTTACCTTGTTTAAATTAAATAAAATTTGTACATTTTGCCTGAAAAATTGCGATCCTGACTTTAGCATTTGCCTGAGTATTGTAAAACTGAAAAACCACGCATCACTCTGAAGTATTGATAGTGTAGGAAAAGTTGCATGATCATTCTAATTGATTCGTTGCCTGGATATCGCAAACCGACTTGACTGTTTTCCCATGACATAAAATCTGCACAAGCACCCATCATTTTGTGCCGCAAAAAAAAAAATAAATCACGAGAAATGTATGTAAAGCTGCCACCTCAAAATTCGATGTCTACATTTCACGAGTTCGGCAATCTACTGCAAGAGGAAGATGCGAAGAAAAAAATTCTATTTAACCCGTGTTCCTACGATATAGTTAAACTTAGCATTCGGACAGTCATAAATTGAGAACAATAGAAGAAGATACTTATAACATACAGGAAGTAAAGACTTTTTGACGGTTGCATTACGTTTGAATGAATAATGTAATGAAGCCTAGGTTCTTTACGCAAACACGTATTTCTGCGGAATATTAATGAATTATAAATTCCGTATTATTGGCCAATGTTCAGCACTGAACTGAGTTTTGTGAAACCTGAAAAAGCCACCACTTACTGATAGAATATTAGTAATCCTTTATAGACAAACATGCACCACCATTCTATTTGATTCGTAGGCTTTAATAGGGTTAGCTTATTGTAAGATATCCCAAAACGTGTTTTCTGTTCTTCCCTTAATAAATACATAGGAAATGGAATCTGGCTTAGCAACCATGTTTCTGGGCCTCAAACCATTTCAACATACAACAAACACAACTTTAAATATGTGTAAGATTTCCACCTCAAAATTTGATCTCTAAATTTCATGATTTTGGCAATCCTCGGCAAGGCTAACATGCAAAGAAGACTTATTACAATCAACCTAGTTCCTTATGAAATAGTAACAAATAGCAGTCTGACCCTTTATAAATTGAGGATGATAGAATACGAAACTGATAGCACACATGAAGTAAAGATTATATACGTATTTCCATGGAATATCAGTAACTTATCAATTCGCTTTCATTGGAGTTTCTTGGAAAAAATTGCTTTAAAATAATTGATATCTGCCATTATTTGGGAAATTATGGTAAGCGCATTACGGTTTTTCCTATGAGTGGGTAAAAGCATCAATAATTGTGAAGTATACAAATATAGACTTTAACTGCTCATTATGATACCCAGGTCATGATTAAAAGGAGTGTCGGGTAATAAATAAAGCCCTATTGACATTTTGCATCCTTTTAATGATTTTATTGTTTGCTAGATGACGCAGTTGGTGTAATTAGCAGAGGGAAAAAAAACTAGATTTGCTGATGGACCTTAGATGTTAAGATAAATTTTGCGTATAGTTTCTGCCTTAGCATCGGATGCCATTTTCTTAGACGGAGTAAGCAAGCTCTGTTTTGAAGTGCGTTTATTATGCACAATGCCATGGCATTGTGAAGAAGCTGTTTAAATTTGCAACTGATATATTTAGCAGAAAGAAAAATTTGCAGGAGGTTTTGAAGCGTGTTCTCAAACGAATGGTTATTCAAAATCTGCGAAAAGCAGTCAAACTCCAAAAAAAGAAGTATAAAGTCAAAAAAGACTCCCATGAATTCCTCAGTGCCTTCAGATAGAAATTGGATTAGATGTTTACTAAGGGATTTCATAAAACAAAAGAACTGCGTAGTTCTCCAGAACTACTCCGACTCAGATGCTCCTACCCCGAATGAAAGTGTTTCCGCTGCTCTGGAATTGTTTCAACACACGCTGAATGACATGCTTCATTCATAAAAGCTGTAACCTTCTACCGATCACCGCGGATGGACGTCGACGGAGATACTCCCTCAATGGACAACATAAAGGAGAATGGCATTCGACATGATCTTTTTCTCATGGGTGACTTCAATGCACGCAGCATTCGATGCGAAAAGCACTCGATGAATTTGCGCAGGAGGTTGGAGTTGAGGGGGTGGGCAACCCTATCAAGAATTCGCTCGGATAATTCTCCGACTCTTGCAAAATGTTTTATTACCGTATCTGGTAAAACAGTATAATAAACACCGGAAGCAGACAAGAGCATTTGGAATATACGCTTTAAAGTTGGCAAATCCTTTTTAAGCGAAGCTGGAAAAATCATGGGAAGACAATATAGGATGAGAATAAGGATACATGCATTTAAAAATCGCAAAACACTGGATTTGGGTGTGTGATAGGAACGTAAACGACGGATTTAATAAACAAGTTTACGAATTTTAGTAAAAAGAATATCCATATGAAGGGAGAAGGAAATGTTTGATGTCAGAGTAACGCCGCGGTACCGGAAGGAGGATACCTCGTTGGAAAGGACGTTTGAGGACTCAGGACTAGAAGAGGGTGGCAGGTGAAGAACACATTGGACCTATTTGTCCTGATTCAGTTGAAAACCATTATCTGACGACAATCTGGAGATATGATCCAGGTCGTTCTTCAGGGACTGCAGATATGTCTGATTTTTAAGACAATGGCCAACAGCTATGTTGGCGGTATATTCTATATAAAGATACTCGTTTAGTGATCGCAGATCGTCAGTTTGGACGGAGACGAGGCTGGGGATAGGATTAAACCTTGAAGAACGCCATAGTAGTTGGGAAGGACGGTAGATTTCTGCCTGCCGAAGTCTATGAATTGAGTGCGGGAAGTAAAATAGTCTTTGAGCCAACAGACAGCACAACCGGGAAAACCACACGCGGATGTTTTGTAGAGGAGATAACGCAGAAGGCAGCAGAAGAGTCACAAAATGCACACATTTGCGCACAACAGCCCTTATCTGAATCTTTTTAGAGCAGAATAGACCACAAGGACAACGGCGTACAGGGTACTACGCCTGGCATTATGTGCGAATTGTACGGCGTCAGATATATTTATGATGAGAATGGCATACTCACTCTTAAAGCGACGCGTTCAGAAAGCTTCAGTAAAGCGTAAGAGCAGGCGATTGGATGAAAATATTTAGGGCAAACATTGGTAGGTTTTAGGGATAGGGGTGTTTCTTACTGCATGCCAAACGTTAGGAACCTTAGACTCCACGAAACAAATGTTGATAAGGTGTGTAAAACCAGGGGCTAGCTGAGAGCAGCAAGACCGGCCCGGCAGCCGTTAAAAAACTGACCCTTTTCAGGTGTTGCTCCACTGTTTTCGCTAACACAGGTAAAAAAAACCTTGGAAGAAGCGAAAGGTTGTTTAAGGTGAGATTGAAGTCTATGGAAGTATGGATATAATGTTCATTTACTGAGTTTTTATCAGCGTCAGAGTGTGCCTGTTCGCTGGATTCCTTTACTTTCTACGGTATGCGTGTTTGACTTTGTTAAAACACATACGGGAACCGCCAAACGCGCATTCTGGTTTCATAATGTCAGCAAGCATAGTTAACGGTCTGAAGCATTCTGCTATCACACGCAGGACTCCTTTACTTTTTATGGTAGCTTGCTAAAGGAGGTAAAATTATTTTTAGTAAGTCTATAAGCAAATTCATTCTTGCAATTATACTCACAACCAGATGTACCTTGCTTTATACAGTGCTTTGGTGTAGTAAACGGCCTTACCTTAAATGCTGTTTTTTTTGGTGTCGTTCTTGTCCTTCTTCATTTTCGTAGCGACGTTGCATACCCTTCATATGTTACGTAATATGTATCACAACCACCCCCAATTCGACGGCATATTCCTGTTGAGAATATTTCTGCAATTTGCTTTGTGTTTTACTATACACACTGGCTTACATTCTAGATTTGGATCTGTGCACTTAAAAATCTGAAGCTATATCGATATCCTATAGTCCGTATGGCCAACGGTGAATATCGTAGCCTTTGTATGCGTGTACAACTAAGGACATTCATCCGAGCTGCTATCGAAGTGCGCCTGTTTTTCGACGTAATACTTACTTTGAAAAATTCTTCTTGCGTTGTGAAGAATTTTAAATAGGCCAAAATCCTAGCTTGGTCTTCCGAAAAACGGGTAACCCATCAATAGCTAAGTAAACTACAATCTCATTCTCACCTTCGGGAACTCTATTCGTCTCCAGGAGTCGCTTAATTTTACTCCCCAATCCTAGGTGAAAAATTTCCCAGTACCCATTTCACTAACACGAGAGCTGTAAGATGCCCTTAGCAGTGTTCGGGGGTCTGTGGGCATGTCTGGGACAAGCGATTTAAAAATTTCTAGAACATTACGTAGGTGCCTATGGGCAGTGTTTGATTCAATAGCCCATTCCCTTATCCTATCCTGAATCGACTTATGCGAGGGGATACCACTCTCTATGCTGCTTTCCTCCTCATCGGATGATGAGGGATACCCCTCACTGTCATCTGTGGACTCATTTGTGGATTTATCTACATCAACGGGCATGTCGATCAAAGTTTGAGCACTAGGCGATGCTGACGTGCATTCCTCGTCATGTATAACTCGTCTGCGCTTTAATCTATATCTATTAAATTCATCATTAACTTTGCGGTATATTTCAGCGACATCGCGGGCAACATGCCTTCTAATGGTCCTTTTACAGGGCTGCCTTTACATTGTAAATAACTAAGAAACAAAATAAATTGATATAGTAAACAGTTAAGCAATGTAAATGATAAATAGGGTTCGACAGAAGAGCAGGCAGAATTTCGGTCAACCACGTGCGTACGCAAACCACGACAAATAAAAGTGTGATGGCCGCTTCCCGCGCCCACTCTAGACACACTATCATGCCAACCAATCACAGCACGGAGTCTTAATGTAGATTAACCAATGAGCAGAGTCTATTTCCTATCTTGGAATGTCGAGATTTACGTATATCCATGCCATATCGGCATGCTATTAGGGGGCCTTACCTTTAATGCTTATGTGCAGAGTTTTTTTGGTGTCGTTCTTGTCCTTCTTCATTTTCGTCGCGACGTTGTATGCCCTTCATATGTTACGTAATATGTATCACAACCACCCCCCAATTCGACGGCATATTCCTGTTGAGAATATTTCTGCAATTTGCTTTGTGTTTTACTGTACACACTGGCTTACGTTCTAGCTTTGTATCTGTGCCCTTAAAAATCTGAAGCTATATCGATATCCTATCGTTCGCACGGCCGACGGTGAATATCAAAGCCTTGATCTGCGTGTACAACTAAGGACATTCATCCGAGCTGCTATCGAAGTGCACCTGTTTTTCGACGTCATACTTACTTTGAAAAATTCTTCTTGCGCTGTGACGAATTATAGATAGGATAAGCAGCCATTATCTTAGGGCATTAATGCACTAAGAAAATGGCTATCGTAAACAATTGTTTACGATAGGTAAAGGCGAGTTTAGACTTAACGTAGTTGTAACCCAAACCTTTACGGGCACCCTTAACTAGGCTCAAATTCTGCCCGCTTGCCAGAGAAGCAGCTTCAATGATCTTTCCGTATTTCACTACACTTGGATTACGCATGCAAAAATGAAACTTAAAGTTCTGACCCAAGACCTGTTAGAAACAACATGCGTTTGCGTCGTATAATCGAAATGCTGGTCTTTCTAGATTTCGCATCAATTTCCCTATTCTTTTGCTGTTACTTGCAGTTTTTAGTTGATCAAGTTGTTCTGAGTGACTATTATCGGCTGTTGGTTTGAATCCGGAGAGCTTCTGGCCATTAACACTCATTTTAGTTTGATCAAATTCGCCGGCTTGCCATTTTGTGTTAAGACCTTTTCTGCCAGTATCCAGAAAAACATGTACACTATGCTGATGGGCACCAAAGGAGCCACTGCCAATCTAGATGATATTTTCGTCACTGGCTCAAATCCAGGTGAATTTTGCAACGCTTGGAGATATCGTCCTCAGCCTGTTTGAGGACTATGACATTCGTCTGCGTCTGGTAGACAAGTGCAATTTTTCGTGCCCTCTGTGAAACTCCTGGGTTTGATAATCAACCAAGGTGGTCATCGCCCAGATCAAGCTAATCGATCCAGACGCCATCAAGCAGATGCATTCATCAAAGGATGTAAAGTCCTGATGCTCCTTCTTGGGTCTCTCGAATCTCTACAGCTCGTTCCTTCTGCAAATTCACCGTCTTCGTCATCGGTTAAATGAACTGCTTCCGAAAGATGTCTAGTGAAACTGGTCTCCAGAATGTCAAAAAGCCTTTCAAGAAATGAAGACAGGGTTGAGCTCTTGTTTGCTGCTCACACTCTTCAACCCCAATGTAAAGATTATCGTTGTAGCGGACGCCTCCAACTGTGAAGTTAGTGCCGTAAATTCGCGCCTCTTTCCCGACAACACAGAAAAGGCAATATCGCTATCGTGTATGAAACGCAACTATGGACAGATTGCGAAGGAAGCCTTGGCTATTGTCTGTGCCTTGAAGAAGTTTCATTTCACCCTTCTAATGGATCCTAAGCCTCTCCTTACACTTTTCGGCTCGAAAAAAATAAGGCATTCATGTATACCTGGAAAATACTCTTCAGCACTGGGTGACCATACTGCTGGGCCTTGATTTCGATATCCGATACCAGTCTGCCACAAAAATAGGCCAGACAACGCGCTCTCGTGCTTCATCAATTTGCGGAATAACGGCAGTTCGAATGTGGTAATTTCTACGATGTCCACCATGTGCTCCACAGCTGGGTTAAGTACAGACGGTGACGTGCGCTGGATTTTAAGGAAATTAGACCTGTGCTGTACTCTCTGTTTCCCTCCCTCACCTGCGTCTGTTGTCAAGACAGAGTCAAGAAAACCTGCGATCCACGCACTGTGGTTCGCCACAAACAAGGAAAGAAAAACACTGGGTGGGCGGCTCGGATCCCAGTTGAATAGGAGTGCCATAAAGGCCAAATTAGGAAGGAACCATTGCAGACTGACTCTCAGTCCGCCAGTCAGCCACTGCGTACAAACACTGGACTGACTACGTAGTCCGAGAGATCCTTTCAGTTGGCAACCTTCCTAGCCGTGGCTTTTGGCGCTCCATGATAGTTTCAAGCACATCAGATTATTTATAGTGAGGAAAGTGCTCTTAGCCGTTGACCTGATTCATTCCCCTAGCAGCAGAATTAGACCACCGTCTGAGCCGGTCAGTCGTCTGATGCGGAATGGGCGCAATGACCGACGGGGCCGACTAACCCGTCTGTATGCGCCACAGCACGACCTGATCCCCTTGAAACTCACACCAGGATTATAAAAAGCCGGGCGTAAAAAGGGATCCATCGCCGTCTGACTCCACTGGTCAGCCAATCAACGCATAACACACAATGGGCTGTGTAGACTGGTATATGGCGTCAGTTGGCAGCCTTCCAAGCCACGGCTTTTAGTTAGCTGCAATAATCTCAGGCTCGAATTACACATCCAGCAGAGAGGCCACATGGGGAAAGAGCTGAGGGTCGTACTGCCTTCTTAGTGAGAGGTACTGGTCGAAATGCATGTTTTCTGTGTTGCTGCGTGTGACCATGTGTAATGCAGAGATTCGTGATTAGAGGTGGTACTGTGGTACTGTGGAGATCCGTTGGGCAACCTCGTCATCGATTCTCGTGTTGCGTTACAGCGTGCTTCCTAGATAAGCGAAGGTTTCTAACTTTGTTTGAGGTGAGCACTGCTGACATTGATTCGGGGGATTGAAGTCCGAGCTGAAGTGGTGCATGGGGTGATCGACAGACCGTTTTGGATGCACTGATTGTTAATCCAAAATCGGCGCAGCCTGCGGCGAAGAGGTCCATACTCCTTTGCATGTCCTCCGCCGTCACGGTGTTAAGGGCGCAGTCGTCCGCGAAGAGCAAGTCATGGACTGTAGTCGTAGACACGCGCGTTGAAGCCTGCATACGCCGACCATTGAGAAGGTGTCCGTCAGTACTATAGGTAATGCGGATCCCAGGCTGTTCATCACGGTAGGCGTCCATCAGCATAGCCGAGAACATGAGGCTGAACAGGGTGGGAGCCAATACGCAGCCCTGCTTCACTCCGTTGGTCACTGCGAATGCTTCGGATACCGTCCCGTTGTCAGTGACGCGCGCCGTCATCCCGTCATGAAGCTGACGCACCATGTGCGTGAACCGCTCAGGACAACCAAATTTCTGCATGACTTTTCACAGTCCGTCACTATTCACCGTGTCAAAGGCTTTTGTTAGATCCACGAAGGTAGTGTATAGGTGAGTTAGCATCTCCTGGCACTTCTCTTGTCGCTGGCGGGCGGGAAAGAGCATATCAGTTGTTCCGCGGTGTCGGCGGAAGCCACATTGGCTTTCCGGGAGCAGGTCTTGCTCTAGGTGATCGTTCAGACGATAGAGAAGGATACGGGCGAAGATCTTCCCGGCGATGTTTAGCAACGAGATGCCTCTGTGGTTATCACAGAGATGGTCGCGTCATTGAAATCCTGAGGAACTTGTCCTTTGCGCCACATCTCCTGGAAGAGTGTTGTGAGTTCTGCCATCAGCCGGGGCCCACCGTGCTTGGAGACTTCCGGGAGGATTGCGTTGGATCTCGGTGCTTTACCGCTGGAAATCCGCTTCACGGCCCGGATGGTTTCTGATAGAGAAGGTGGCAGATCCAGGTCATTGTTCGTGTCCACTTGAGGGAGCCGGTCAATGGCAGCATCGGAGATGGCTGATGAGCCGTTAAGGACACTTCTGAAGTGCTCGGCCCAGCCTTTAAGAATTTGCGATTTCTCTGTCAGCAGTGTTGTGCCGTCAGAGCTGAGCAGCGGTGCGGTCCCCTTGATACAGGGGCCGTAGATGGCCT
The DNA here is from genome assembly GCA_017591395.1 of Schistocephalus solidus. NCBI lineage: Eukaryota > Metazoa > Platyhelminthes > Cestoda > Diphyllobothriidea > Diphyllobothriidae > Schistocephalus > Schistocephalus solidus. Next base: position 7,734 of record WEDG01007408.1, on the reverse strand, counting down.
TGATGGCTTTGAAAAAGTTTTTCATTTCATTGCGGTCCGCATACCCCTGGATTTCCTCAGCCTTTCGGATCATCAAGGCATCCTGCATCTCCCGCAGCCGTTGATGTACGAGGCGCCGGCATCTGAAGAAGGCTGCTTTGGTGGCGTCAGTCCGAAGGTCCATGTAGGCTCTGTGTAGTCCATTCTTCTCCGCAAGTAAGTTTCTGATGTAGGCGTCAAACCAGTCCTGGTGATGACGCCGTGCGCGTCCGAGGACTTCGAGGGCAGTGGACTGGATGACCTTTCGCAGTTGGCACCATCGTGTTTCCACGGGGCCGTCATTATCTGGAGCATGCAAGTCTTCCAGTTTCTGGGTTATTTGGTTTCTGAAATCAAAACAGTGAGCAGGCAAATTTGACAATAGAGTTTTTAACTAACCTGGCTGTCACTTACCTTGGGGCCGTCGTAGGTGTTGAAGTCGGAGTCTCGTCTTGGAGATTAGGAGGCGGTGATCTGTCCAACCATCGGCATCGCAGATCGCCAGCACGTCCTGTCGATCTTGCCTCCGTACGAGAACATGGTCCAGCAGATGCCAGCGCCGCGACTGAGGGTGCATCCACGTGGCCTTCTCCCGCGTCGGAAGGCGGAAGAAGGTGTTGATCAGCAGGAGACGGTGTTCCGCACACGTGCGCAGAAGAAGGAGGCCGTTATCGTTACAGCTATCGAGACCGTGGGAACCCAGCACTCCCTGCCAGGCAGCGTGATCTGTCCCGACGCGGGCGTTGAAGTCACCAAGGACAAGTAACTTGTCCAGCTTCGGCACAGTCGCCAGCAGGGCATGCAGGTCCTCATAGATTTTGTCCTTCGCCGCATCAGAGCTTGTCATTGGGGGAGCGTAGGCGCTGATGATGGTGGCGAACTGGTCTCCCCGAAGAGACAGGCGGAGGCTCATCAGGCGATCATTGATACCCTGTGGCAAACAGGGCAGAAGTCCCACGATGTCGTTCCGGATGGCAAAGGCAACACCAGCATCACGTCACTCTGCCTTTGGCCGGCCGCTCGAGAAGGTGTAGCCGCCACCCACCTCCTCCAGCTGACCCTGCTCAGAGAATCGGGTCTCGCTGAGAGCAGCAATGTCCACCTTGTAGCGCGCCAGTTCCCGAGCGACCAAATGCTATCTGTGTGGTGCTACCCCTAACTAGTACCCCTACACCCCCACTGAACACATAACACACAATGGGCTGACGGCGTGGTCTGGTATGTGGCGTCAGTTGGCAGCCTTCAAACCACGGATTTTTATTAAGCCGCAACAATCTCAGGCTGGGATCACTCATGCAGCAGAGAGCTTACATAAAGGAGCTGAGGGTCGAACTGCCTTCTTAGTGAGAGGTACTGGTTGAAATGCATGTTTTCTGTGGTGCTGCGTGTAACCATGTGTAATGGATAGGTTCGTGAGCAGAAGTGGTACTGTGGCTGCGTTTTACCGCAGGTTGTCGTGGAGACGTATGCGGGCTCATATTATTATTATTAATATTATCAGTTGTAGTAGTAATAGTAGTAGTAGTAGTATTAGTTGTTCTAGTACGGCGGAACCTCACGCTGGATTTTCGGAAGGTGTCCTTTTTCCAGGTGGCTGTTAACGTCATTGAGGAGAAGGTGGGCGAAGATTTTCCGGCCATGTTGAGCAGCGAGATCCCTATGCGATTGCAACAGATATGGCGCCACATCTCCTTAGGTTAATCGTAGGTTGGGGGCCGCTATGTTTGTAAATCTCAACAGCTATCCTGTCTAATGTGGCTGCTTTCCCACTGGAGAGTTACTGCGCGTCCCTGATGATTTCTCGGAGAAAAGCAGATCTAGGTGGACCCAGTCGGTCAATGGCGGCGTCGGAGATCGTGGAGGAGCGGTTGAGAACCTTTTGGAAGTGCTCAGCCCAGTGCTTCAGAATTTGCGTCTTGGTTGATGAGCAGGGTAGTTCTGTCAGCGCTAGCAGAGGAGCGAGTCCTTTGGCTGTGGGACCATACACAGTCGGTGCCATCATAACGAACAATTCTCGATCGCTTCGCGTATTTAAATAAATAACACCATATACAATTTCTACTTACTAAACATAGTAGGTAGTATTTGTCAGTGTCATCCTATCTCACTTACTGATTGTTTATTGAATCGCTATTAGCACAAAAACGCGCTATTTAAACCAACAATTTGCCCCCAGAAAATGTTCTGTTCGACAGGAATCACGTTGCCCCGCTATCTGGCACCATGAGCAGCCACTTCCCGGCAAAATCGCGATCAAGTATGACAAAGTCATGTGCCTAAACAAACCTGTGTGTGCTTGAATTTTCTCACTCACTTCAAAATATCGAGATCAAAAGAGAGGGGCTTGATTTAAGCAGATCTGCCTAACGTCCACATCGGTTGTTGCCTCAGTCAGTTAAACCCATCATTTTTCCTGAGGAATGTTAGTGCTAATGACATGAGATTTTGAGTGACGAAATAAGTGAAATTATCAGCGACAGTCAGCGTCAACTGCCTTTCCCATAAGTTGGTTACTATCGCCGGCTCTGATTGATTTGCACGTGCTGGTGGCTGGCCCCGTAAGCAACACGATTGCTCACCATTCCCCAGCCTATAGATGCTCTTACCCAGGGATTGTGATGATTTTGAATATCTTAGCCTTACAATTTACCTTAAATTTCTGCTCATTGGTAGTTCCCGGACACATAAAATCGGTCCATCTGAACTCCATCCTGCCCCTCACCTTTAAACAAGGCACTTTTTGACTAGCAGGTGTGATGGGCTGATCTGATCAAATTCCTCTCTGTCTTCCAAACAGGCTATCCTTGCTGTTCATCTTTGGTATCCGTGCCGTTGTCAGGGCGACAAGACCGAACGTATCGCCTATGATGCAATTTCCACCCCCATGGTTTTTGCGTTGTTGACGTCACTCGACTTGGCACTCAGCATTCGCCAATAGCGGCGTCGAGCCAGCCAGCTAGCCAATGAAACCCCTGCCTATTACCGTCCAATCGAATTCGCCGTGTGGCGTAATCGGCCAATGAGAATCCGCTTGTCATCAGTGCATGCGTATGGTTGCAATGCGTATTGACACGATAAAAGGAAGCGTTTCGGCGCCGCTATCTATCAATCGCTCGTGGTTTGTTGATTTGACGGAATGGCTCTCGCACAATCAGAGATCTTTGAGGATGAATTTCCTCTGGTTAGGAGCTGTCCAGCTCTGAACGAGATTCGCCTGGCGGAGGAAATCAAGGACTTAACAATAGAGGTAGGCTCCCTTGTTACTGTTTTTGTGCCTGCTAGGTGCGAGATGGGGCTGTTCTTCACGCCCATAGAATAATTCTAGCAGCCCGCATTCCTTCCTTGCGAAAAACCCTCAGTGGCCCATACAGCGGGCAGAATACGCTCCTAAGGTGGCCGACTGTGCCTCTGAGGTAAACTTTCCGTCCGTTTTTGATCCGGCGTACTCCTAATGCACTTTCTAGTGTCGCAACTGTGTTTGTCAATTATGTTTACACCGGTCAGGTGGAACTGACGCTACAAGCAAACGTGAGGGCCGTAGTTATGTTTGCCCGAATAGTTAAGCTCCCTGTCCTTGAGAACTGGGGACAAAATTTCATTGCCGAACGCGGAACATCGAGCTGCTAAGATGCCTCGTTATGCTTCCGTTACCATCAGCCGACCACCACCACCTCAGACACATTTCTTCCTCTTTGGAAGTGATAAAGATGATTGGAGCAGGTGGACTGTCCTGCGCTATAATCCGCGACATCAAAGGGCCGAACGAGTGGCTGACATGGAAGCGCACCAGTATGCCACCTTCAGTTTCGTGGGGGGTGAGTTGTCTGACAGTTGGGCACACTTCCCTCGTTGTGTGTGAACATTTTATGCCCGGGGTTTTTTTGACGTAATTGCAAGACAGTCCGCCGTCAGTTTAACTATCATCGTGTACTGCCTAGTGTAGTGCAGTGCTGCATGTGATTTTTTTCTAGGTACAAAATAACTACCCTCATATTCAACGAAGTTTTAATTTGTCGCGACAACGTTTGTTCCTCCGCTTTTTAATAGTGGATCGGCGCGTTTTTCCTGCTTGCCCTCAGCTGATGCAATTTATCCTTTTTCACCTCGCCCCACCTGCCGGGGAAAAGAGAGCGTTTTCGTGGTTGGAGGAGAGACGTCACGACAGGACCTCTACTCAAAGCGTGTCTCGGAGTTTCTGGTGAAAGAAGCGCGCTGGCGCGAGCGGGCTCCCCTCGCCGTTGGACGCCAGAAGCACGCAGCCGCAGTCGTGAAGACGGCGGGCGGTGGAGAAGGCAGGACGCTCCTGGGCGTTTTTGGTGGATGCAACAGAGAAGGTTGTCTTTCCTCTTGTGAAGTCTACGACGTCAGTCGGGACAGGTGAGAGAACACATTCCTTGTCTTGCGGTGTGGCGCAGCGTTTCTCTTTTGCAAATCAGTCCATTTACTCTTTCTACTTTTTATGAGATTTATTAAGACATTGGAGCATTTATTCATAATAACTCCTATCCGTCTTTTTATTTTGCCTACATAATGATCCACATCCACTGCAAAATTTGGCAATTTATAAAGTGTTTTTTCATTTACCCGAATAATAACCGCCAACAGATGGTTCAACCTGCCCGATATGCGGAAGAAAAGGACTTGGGCCAGCTGCTGCCTGTCTGCCCGGCGACAGTCGCGTCTTTGTTTTCGGCGGTTGGGATGACTTTATTGATGTTTACTCCTCCGACCTCGCTTCGGTGGAGTTCTGCCGCCTGGAAGCAGACTGGGAGGAGGCGACGGTGACCTCAGCGCGCACCGCGGACTTTTGGCAGGCAGCTGCCCCCATGAGAACTGCACGATACGCACCAGCAGCCACGCCCTTTCGCGGTCGAATCATTGTCGCCGGTGGATTTGGTGATGGAGATGAAAGCTTAAACGTTGTGGAGATGTTTACGCCGCCAGACGCCAGCTGCCCTCTCGGCCAGTGGACACAGCTGGCTTGCATGAAGCAGCATCGCGCTCGCTGCAGTCTCCTCACATCCACAGACGCAGTTTTTGCTCTCGGCAGTTTTTGGGGTAAGCACGACTGCCATCCCCTAGCTCTGCATTCTTTCTCTCTTAGTCAGCTGCAAATGTAATTTGACATGCTGTTTGTGTGCCTTTTTTACGTAGAAGCATTCACTCTGACTCTGATTTTTTTACGTATCACTTTGGTGATTATAGTCACATATGTGAATTCTGGCGAATCTAATTTGGCGTGATGGTCGAGAATTTGGGTGCTTGATCATTGAGAATGCTCTCTATCCCTCTGCCTTGTTTCACTTTTCCCGAAATTGTTTTTTTTTCTAATTCTGTATTCCCATGATTTATTAAAACAAACCTGCAGACGAATTTTCGTTTAAATTCTGTAGACGCAGGAAACTCGGTAGAAATGTTCACTCCACCAGCCACTTCAGCGGACTCCGAAAATGACTTGACGTCTTGGGTCTGGTCGTCCAAGGAGCCAGTGGAAACGCTTGACCGGATTTTTGGAGCTGCAAGTATTCTCATGTAAACGTCTGTGTTTTCTGATATGAACCCGGAATTTCTGCAAGTTACCAATAAAGAAGTTGTAAATAAATCTGTGTTGCCATTTTTAATTGCGAAAACGTCGAATGGACGTGCAGTGCCCAAAGCCTGGGTTGACTGATTACCGGTGGGTCTTTCATTAAGAAATGCCAATTCGTCGAAGATTAATAAATTAGGTTAATTTACAAACCCAAAGGTGCGTAAGTTTCTGTGAGGGAAGATGTGTGACTTAGCGAAACAGTTGAGGAAAAGAAGGCCTGCATTTAATTATCTATAAGGATAAAACTCACCATCTTCAAATGATATTCTGGCTTAACCCGAAATGACCAAACAATGTCCTAATAGATAGAAATGGGGCTACATCGACGCAGTGCAGGGTGCGTGTGTGTTGTTAGCCGTATGCAATTTGGAAGGCCGTTGTCATAAAATATTTTTGGGCTCCATGTAAAAGGAACCATTTTCCCTACTGAAAGACTTCTGAGATCAGGCATGTGAACACAGGAAAAGATGCTGACGCCAAGTATGCAATTGCGAATGCCCACAATAGACCGTCAGATTTCTCCTGACACTCCCATTGGTTAAATTAAGATAAACGAAGGCATGAGGGTCGCATTGATCCCTGGTTTGCCTTCTTCTCCGATCTACAGAAAAAGTTATATAATGAATTGTTTGACAGGTACCTGAATGCGGGAAATTTGTATGGTTTTCAAATTATGAAGAAGTAATCATGTGCCAACCACTGTCGTAAAGAATCAACTAGTTTATCGCGCTTTTGTGCAGAACTGATGTTTCAATGTGCTGCATACGCACACGCTTTGGTTCAACAGCCTTCAAAATAATTCCTGTGACTGAGTTAGATAAATGCGTTTCAATATGTGTCCTACATCCAATCGCTTAGCTCCTATATTTCTCGGGAGTCAACCCGCTGCCTTCGCTGAGGATTTTATGCAGTAAAACAACTACACATTATTGATTTCAAGGCTATTTTAGAAAACATGTTTCAACACATTGCCTTGGTTATTCAATTTATTACAATTAAAAATGCCATGCGGCGCAACGATTCTGTGCAAGTAAGCCCAGCTGTTGATGGCAGTCTCTTTTCAGGAGGGGCCCTGCAGATGGCAGTCGCCAGATCATGAGAAGCCTGCGTGCCTGGCAAGAGAAAATCGATCGTGCTCAATACGACGCACAAAATCGATTGCAGCACGTGCAAGCGTATGGTGATTGACCTTGGGAGGAAGTTGACAATCTGAGCCGAATGCAGAGGCGTGCGCAATGCATTCATTCGTCTTTGGGTACCTCGCTACACAAACACGAACATTCAGTCTTAGCAACTTGGTCACAATCTAGAATCCGTGCTTCACAGCAGGTCGTCGGATCTCATCCGATCATATAGAAAAAAGCTGTAGATATATTTACCTCAATGCACTTACTCTGTACGTGTATAACTTGGAACAATTTGTGTACCGATATTTCTTTCCTAGGGTATGAATTCAGAATTACTATTTAGAATATTTTAAAGCTGAGAGATTATCTCCTCCCAGGTTGCAGATAAAATCTTCAGCTAGCATGTTTATAGAGAACTGAAATAAGTTTTCAAGTTTTTTTCATTTGCGTTGGGATCGTTCTATGCAGAAATAAGTACTTAAATGTTTGAACAGGATGTTGTCTGTCATTTGGATTTCGATTATATGAAAATGTCTCACTGGTTGGGAGATCCCACAAAGCACAGCAGTTGGAATCCGTGGAAAGCAGATTATGCAAGCAGAATAGGCTGATGCAGGCGATGTCAGTAACAACACCACAGACAGGAATGGAAGACTTCATCATGGGATTGGGTACAATAAAGAAGGTTTTTGTAATATCTATGGTTTACCGAAGAGGCAGTTACACTGCAGGTCGTGTACGTGTGAAGAGACTGAATTAAAAAAGCTGAGACTTGAACTGTCTCCACACTGGATGCCCATTTTTGACTCTGATTCTTGCATATTATGTTTACTTATCCTAATATCTTAGTGAAGGGAGCCATTTATATTTTTGCTGAAAATTTTGAATGATACTTAAAAATGAAGCGTATTCCTCTCCCTCTCTCATTATGCAAGCAGAAATAGGCTGATGCAGGTGATGTCAGTAACAAAACCACCGACAGGAATAGAAGACTTAAAG
>WEDG01007407.1:0-104397 GCA_017591395.1 Schistocephalus solidus | reverse complement strand
AATCGTTCTAAATTGGATATGTTTACCATACTACTCATTTCCTGCTGTTCATATGGATGCTCACATAGTGCAGCAATTATCCACTTGTATTTATTTAAACCACGGTACAAAGTTTGTGATGATGGGGCCCTCTGGGGCCTTAAATATACAATTTATTTATTTATTTATTACTCCTGCTAAAATCACTGCAAATTTTGTGGCTCAAAAACAAGTCAAACGAAAGTCTTGACCACCAGAAAATCGTAAAATTTAGCCCCTCCACCAAAGAATGCTCCTTTATGGTCACCTAATACATTTGCAAAACATCCCCATACCAAAACCTCAAATTTCAAGCTACCGCTCAGACGTATACCGAGGCTGCAAAACAAACGTGTCAGCATTCTCGTCCACGAATGGCTTATCTTTTCCATTCGCAGCAGTGCATCCCCCACCACGCAGCCAACTTTCTCCACGGTCGTCTCCTAGGTGTCTCTTAATACGAAGGGTCCTGCTGGACTACTAGACTCACTGGACCTTCTGTGTCCCTTAACTAGGAATACTTTGCAGTATTCTCGCCACATGTTGCCTAGACAAGCCCCAATATCTAGCGGTAGTGCTCAGATCCCCTTTCTGTCATTTTTCACCTTCATATTTTACTCCCCTTTACCCACATCAGGCGCTTGCTATTCCATAACCTTGGCAGAACAGGGGCGGGAGCGTTTTGCCCCTATGTCCAGTGGCCCGTCAACCATTGGACGACTTATCCCCATTCCAGCTCTGCCCACTTAAACTGTTTGCTGTAAATGCCAGATCCTTCCTCAATAAAATGCCCGGTTTTCAGCCTCTGGCCTTCGTCCACTGTCTAGATGTTGTTATAGAAACTGAGACATGGGCAGCACCTTCCCGTAGCCGACTCTGACGTCTCTGGGTTATAATATACGCAGAAATGATCGCGACAGCCGTGGTGGAGGAAGCTGTATCTATGTTAAACAAACGCTAGCATTTCAGCCCCTTAGACCATCCACAATTCACGGCGGTTGAAGAAAGCTGTTGGTTTCAACTTTTCCTTACAGAATAAAGAACTCTACTCATTGGCTGGGTCTATCACCCGCTCAATATCAATGAGGATTACGATCTTTATTTCTCACAAGCATTTCACGCAGCAGCTGACTTAAATTTTAAGAATTGACTGACAGCAGTTAATTTCAAACTTTCTGAAATTGGCGGACTTTCCTTCGGGACATGAAAAGTTCGAGGACTTACTCGAGGCCGTAGATATCGGCATATGCAGTCAGGTTGTTGACTTCCCTGCCCGAGGATCAAGCATACTTGATTTAATCTTCTGCAGAGCTTGCCTGCCTTTGACAATAGTCATCTTTCGCAAGCCCACTAGTAGCTCAGACCGACATCGTTGAGAAACTACACTACAAATCGAAACCCAGGAAAAGTTTTCCAAAATATATAACTTTTACTTTTGATTTCGATCAGCCTCTTTCGGGAACAGAATTGATACATCTTAAATCCCTCATTACTGGTCGGCTTCTTTCTAGGTCATAATGTGCGAACACTGTACCGGTATGCTGTACGAAGTTTTGGATCAACTGATTTCTCTCATTTACCCGTAAGACTATTTAATATCGCGGATGAGGTTTATCTCTCTTTATCTTTTCATCGTAGTGGTGAGTAAACTCTCCCGTCAATTCCATTTGCAAAATGAAATTTCCGATTCTGTCCTTGATTCCACGTGATTTGTAAGCGGTTTCGAGGCTATCAGAAGAAAAAGGACTGGCAGCGTCTAGGTCAAATCTGTCAAAACTGCTCATTAAATATCATGAAAACTTTTCTCACTTTCAATAGAGCCTTAGAAAACGCCGTCCAGTCAATATCAAAACGACGTTGGTAATCCTTTAGTCAATGACAAATTGAAGGCAGAAAAATTTATTGAAATTCTCGGCGCTCCTTCCGACCCTCCAGGTGGGAGCCGGTGCCGTTCTCGAAATCATGACTTTTGCCCTCTGGGACGTAACCGTAGCCGTTACCGTTTTCGTCAATCTCATAATCCTGGGCCAATGGCGTACAGACTGGTATTATAAAGGGCGGACGCTAATGATATTTTGCCGTCCTTCTGCGTGGATATTTTAATCAGCTCTGGACAAGTGAAACGTCTCCCAGTGTGTGTAGAGTCACATTCTACCTATCCCAAATGGCTAATCTACGTCGTGACGAATTTCGGCCAAATATCACACTGTAAGCAGCCTCAAAAATCTGGAATCTTCATCAAAGATAATATGATGTATCACTTAACCGAGAATAACCTACTAAGTGCGCCCCAGCATGGAGTTTCAAAGGCAAATCTTGTGCTAACTGTCAGCTCTCCTTTAATAACGTTCTACAATCTAGGGACAATGGTTTTGCACTTTGCAAAGTCTATTTTGATTTCACCAAGGCCTTCGATCGTGTTGACCATGCCCTTCTTCTCCTGAAACTCGCCTCTTTCGGTAAATGTGGTAAATTTCTGACTTTGATATCTTCTAACCTGAGCTCTTGCACACAAAATGTTAAGACCTCTAATGTTATCTCCAACCCCGCACGTGTGCGGAGTTGAGATATTCAGGGTAGTGCGCTTGGCCCGCTCTTATTTTGTCTTTTTGTCACTGATGTACCAGGTTTATTTCGGAATGGCAGGCCATTTATATATGCCGAGGATTTAAATTCGTCTATCAAAATAAATCGGCAGATCGCTGACACCGATGCTAAACTATAAAAACGATCTTGAGGCATTTTCCCCAGTAGTGCTGTACGTGGCACCTTTCCATTTCTTGGCACAAATGTTCCGTTAGCTGGTTGTTGGCAGCCACCATCAGGCTCAAATCAGCTTAGCACAGATGGCCACGATCTAAATGTGCCTGGCGTTGTTAAGGATCTGGTCAAATCATATTCCAACGATCTCAATCTTTCACGAGCATTGTGCCCTGATTGTCTCCAAAGAACGCAGAACTACCGGGTTTATCCACCGAACTTTTTAAAAATCTTGATATTAGACTGCGCCTTTATAAAATGTACGTTAGGCCTGGCCTGGAATACTGCTCGTTTCTATTTAAGCCTTCTGCGCGCTAGTGAATGGAATAAAATAGAAATCGGTCCAACACTTCTTTACCAAAAAGACTCATCGTTGGAGCACCGTATAATCTGACGTATCAAAGAACGATGTGCAGGCTTATAAACATTGATCCCTTTTGGTTTCGCCGAGTACAGAAGGGACTCTTTTTACTGTTTAAGCTTTTGAATAGTCCTACATTTAATCCCCTTACCACTGTGAGGCAGCTTGACCACTCTCGGTGCAGCAGTCCTTGTAATGTCTTTTTATTTCTTCCATTAACTCGCACAGTTAAGTATCGTCCGTTCTTTTCGGTAAAAGCCATAGCCATATGGAATAAACTAACTCAGAATAAAATAATCCTGCAAAGTTATTCTTTGTTTAAGAAAAATAGTTCTAGTTTTTTGCATTCAGTACATCTTCCAACAATTCTGGTTTCCAACACTGTTGCATCTGTTTTCCGGTTGGATGAAGTGCGCGGCACTTGAGCCCTATCCCCTCAAGGTAGAACTTGAGGGTTATGGCACCGTCTCTGCAGCGTGCACCCGTTGACTTCTTCGGCAGACGGCGAGCAACCATCCATGTATTCACTCTTGCCTGGAGCACAATTTCCAAAAAGCCAGAGAGACTGCAAACAAAAGTGCATTTGTGTTAGCCCTCCCCGATCTGCACTGCTTACACCCACAGGCACTCGGGTTATATCTCCGGAATAACACAATGATACGAAAAACACTAATAATGATATATATTCAGCCTAATTACCACTGCATATTTCGTCTGATAATGCCTGTAAACTGGCCTTACATACAAATATCAAAATTATTGATTGCTTCAGGTAGGTTATTCCATGGTTCCAAGACACTGTTCGAGAAAATATACTTCCTCATATCCAATCTTCCTTGCGGCAGACTTAGTTTGAATGGATGCCCTCGGAGATTAGTCGTAGTGGCAAGTTGGAAAAATTCATCACACAGGAGGGCGCAATTTAAGCCACATATAATAGGTAAGGCTTGTTTCCAGTCTTCGCGTAACTGCCTATAACTCAAAGGATAGAGATATAGGTAATTGAGGTGGATCTCATATGGCTGTTCACCTTAACCTCTTACTAATATTGTGGCTCGATGCTGCATCCTTTTGATCAGATTATAATCTTGATGGGTCCAAGGTTGCCACGCCTGGATCAAATAGTCAAAAAGCGGCCTTACAAACGTACCCAAGAATACAGAAAAGCAGCCTTCATCGAATACTTTCGCTTAATAGTGTATAAAATTGAATTGGCGAATTTAGCCACCTTGTTACCTTGGGAAGAAGGGTTCAGGTTGTCTGTCAGTCAAAAACCCAGATCCTCTGTGAGTCTGCTTCTTGGAGTGGCATGCCATTCAGATAGTAGGGTCACGTTTCAGGACATGATTTTTGATTTCTCCAGACAGAAACAGAGCGCATTTGTTTGAGTCAAAGGACGAGAGCCATCTGCGAGACCACAAGTCCCATCGACGAAGATTGTCTTGGAAGTTGTCTCTGTCGGCAGCATTGTTGATGACTTTCCAGAGTTTTATATCGCCCGCAAACATAGCAAAGTCACAGACCTATTCCTATAAACAATCATTGATGAAAAAACGAAAAAGGCTCAGTCCGTGCACTGAAACTTGTGGGACTCCAATCTCGATGACTATGCGCGTTGATCGCTCTCCGCCTACACAGACCACTAGGGAATGATCATCGAGAACTTGCTCGATCCACGTAAAGAAGTTTGCCCCAATACCAAACTATCTCAACTTTTAAAGGGAGACACTGATGCGGAACACTATCGAAGGCCTTCAGGAAATAAATGTAAGCAACATTCACAGAATCTTTTACATTGAGTGCTTTCATCCAAATTTGCATCGTGAAGTAAGTTCGTAACACACGATCTTCCCCTACGAGAAAGCTGAATTGTGTAGCCCGTTGATAAGAGGTTATGGGTTCCTTAAATTAATAATTAATTCCCTTTTTGACAAACTTCTCCATAATCTTGCAACTGACAGGCCTGTTGTTTGTAGAAAATGTACGACTACCGCTTTTTGGAGCGGTGTAGTAATGTGGTTGTTATCAATCTGCAGTAAGAATTTAAGTATCAAACGATTTCTGGCGAAGAAACTCACTCCCCTGTAAGGTGGTCTGTCCCCGACGGGAGCATTGAAATTCTCAAGGACAACTAGTTTTTCCGACTTCGGCACCACAGACCTCAGGAGGGCGTGCAGGTTCACGCAGAATTTGTTCTTCGCCTTAGCAGAGCTCTTAATTAGGAGAGCATAGGCGCTGATGATAGAGGTGAATATGGGATCCCAAAAAGGCAGGTTTAGGATCATCAATTGGTCATCGATGCGCTCGTCAGACATGGTATTCGTGCCATGATTTCTTTCCCGGTGGCGAAAGTGACACCTGCGTCGCGTCACTCTGACTTTAGGCAGTCGCTCTAGAAGAAACTGTAGCCGGCACCCACGTACTATCCATGCTCAGGGCGATGTCCACCTTGTAGCGCGTAACTTCTGGAGCGACTAGAGCGGTTCTCCGATGCGGCCGATTACCTAAAAGTATTTGAAGAGTTGGATAAAGGAGTTTTTTGTGAAATGTCTTTGGACATTTTCAATTTTTTGAACGGCTAGATGCGTTCATTAAACCAAAGAAAGGACAGCAAAATTCAAGAATGGGAAACACAAATATACGATAAAGTCTTAATTTAATTTCAGGCAGGTAGAAATTATAAGAAATTAAGCCGCAAATCTGAGCAAATTTGGCCGTTATTCTATCGGCATGAGTCGAAAGATCTAATTTATTGGTGTAGCTTAAGCCAAAAGTCCTTGATGGAGAAACATTCAGTCATAGGGTTGCGGCAGACTTACAGAACCAAAAACACATGTAGCGATACTTAGAAGGTGAGAATTCCATTAGCCACGCCGAAAAGACAGTTTATGTCCGAATGAACTTGTTCTAGACATCGTTCGGCAGTATAGTTATAGAAGGGATACATGCGTTTGAGGTCATCAGCATAAATATAAGATTGTGCATGCTTAACTATCGATGAAATATCGTTTCTGCAATCTTAGAACCACATAGGACCTAATATGGTACCTTGAAGGACACCACTCACAATCAGGGTAGCCCATGAGTAAGAGGACCCCACTAAAACCTTTTGCGTTCCATCAGATAGGTATGATCTAATAAAGTTGTTAAGGGGAATACGAAGTCCTTTAGTCGCTAGTTTAGCTAGAAGTCGTCTATGAGGAACTTTATCGAATGCCTAACTAAGATCAAAATAGCTAACTACTACAGGTAGATGATCCTTCCGAAGAGAGGTTAGTAGAATTAGAAAGGACATGTGGCAGGTTTCGAAAGATCGGTCCGGTAAAGCCATGTTGGGAAGAGTTGAGAATTTGATTACTTATGCAAATCTCCGTATTTTATTTTGCAATTAGTTTTTCAAAGAGTTTAACAAGAGAGGGCGTTTTATGAACACCGTGATAGTCATGAATGTCAGAGCGGAAACCAGATTTAAAAACTGGAATTATAATAGAAGTTTTCCAATAATCAAGAAAGAAACCATTTTGCAGAAATACTGAGAATAATTTGCTTAGTTAAGGTGGAAAATCTCTTAATGGTTTAATAAGTGAGTTTGGAATGTTATCAGTTCCAACAGAATGTGAATATTTTTAGGCGAGCTATTTCTTTTTGAATACTTGAAGGCGAGAAATTACTGCTTTGTTAGATGTGCATTTGACAGCAGAGGGATTGAGGGTGTGAAGCTAGTTTCAATGGTAAAGTGGTTGGCAAAAAATAAATTTAACAATTCGACTTTGCCCAAATCCTCTGTAACGAAATTTTTGTTACAGTCAAGAAAAGGCGGAGTTACATTCAGACGCTTAGTCCATGACCGAACATGGAAGGCTTGAACAACAGATTTGGATGAATTGGCATCACTTAGACCCCGAGACTCCCGTATGCCTATCTCGCGCGAGCCTAATTTTCAAGACTTATTCAAATATTTGTGATATCCTTAAGTGAACTGACAAAGTACTTTTGGACGGATCATTAAAGTTGCGTTCGTAATTTTTTGAAGTCTGTTTTGGAGAAAATTTGGAACAGTAGAAGAGGCTCTATTTTAATTAAAAAGTTTAAGCGGGATAAAAGCCTGAATTTTTTCTGTAAGGCTCTGCGATAGCTCCTGAAAAAGTTTGAACCGTTGATTTAAAATATGCTTGCCAATCTATACTGCATACGAAATTATTTATTTATTCACAGTTTGTGTTAGCAAAGTCGAGGTTATTGCATTTTACCTCAGGCTTTTGTAGAAGGGGCGACTGGAAAACAATAGAGTTAGTGCGTGATCACTTGTGAATAGATGATGATGGAAATTCATAAAAAGGGGTGAACATCATTTGTAAAAATTAAATCTAACAAGCTGTCATTTCTAGTCACTGAACTAACCAGTTGAGACACGTTTGAAAAGTTAATAGTATCGACCTGTTTCTGAAGTTTTGGCGGAGAGGAATTTGTCTGCCAGTCAATGTCTGGCAGATTAAAATCGCCTACGATTATTTTGACATGAAAATTGAGTCTCCGCCACTTTTTAAAATACTTCACAGAGCTCGCTTTCATTGCCAGAATAACACGTAGCATTATAGACACAGCCAATAACCGCCTTCTTATTGTGCGGGAAGATGACTGAAACAAAGCATACATTTCCAGAAACGGACGAAATGCTCAGCTGAAAAGGGAATGTACAAAGGATGACTTAATATAAAAGAAAGCAAGCACCACCACGTGTTTCAGCATGGTCTTGTCGGTACAAATTGAAATTATCAATAACGAGCATCGAGTCGGAAATAAGAGAGTGAGCCCAGGATTCAGTGATGCAGAGCACATCTGGATCAAGCTCAAAAGCTACTGTTCTAAGCTCTGTCATCTTATTTACAACTGATCTCGCATCGAGTGAAACTAAACTGAGCGTATTCCTGGTCTGCAGGTTATGCCCATCAGTTTTTGTAAAAAAGGAACATTTGGTGACGGAGAATAAAACTGAAGAGAAGAAAGAAAAAGTGGGAAACAAAATTGCTCTGGTCTAAAATTTGTCGAAATGTTACTGTTGAAAGAACTGAGATTATTTTACAACGGCATATTTTGATGAAAAACATGGAACGGAAGGCCATATTGTGGCGTGGGAAAGATAGGGGGTGGCATGGAAATGAGATTTTGGGGGAAGTTAGCATAAATTGGCAGAAAAACGTACATTTTACAAAGGAATAAAGGAGTTCGAAAAACTGTTAACATAATGAGAAAACTTAATTATTTGGGGATTTTGGACACTTTTTGGGTTGGGAGAAATGCTAACGTGAGCGTTCGCATCTGTTGTGGATGCTGAGGTGTTAGCAAGTTTCCCATCGGTAATGATATTACTGATTTTGACGACTTGTTTAGCAAATGACTTAGATTTACTGTGGGTTTTCTTCGGTTTGCTAGATTTTACTGCTATAGCAGGCGTTGACACGATTTCAATCGAACCAGGAACAAGGTGAACGGTGAAGATTCTGGAATCAAAAATTCCTATTGATCGGGAGGGCCGTGGGCTTGCAGCAGCTAGAGGGTTAACCTCTGAGATAACTTTTTTGGTACTGTAAATGTAGACCTAGGCTTCTCGTTTGCTAATGATGGTGAAATCCAAAGTTCCAGTGGGGTTTTATCTCAACAGATAAACAGCTTGTTTTTCTTCAAATATTGAACTGAGTGCTCATGCTTAGAGGAAAATAATGTCCACTTCAATCGCCGAAAAACGTTTGACCAGAATTGGCGGGATTTTGCTACGAGAAGACCACCTTTTAGTGTCAAGGTCTAGTTTCTTCATATTTACTGTGGGTTGCTCTTGTGGAAATTTTACCCTGAGAGGAGATTTGCGTCTAAGCTTTGATTGAGGTTTCATATTGAGTTTAAAATATCAGTATTTTGAAAAGCGATAGTACGAAAAGAAAATTGTCACTAGTGACGTTTTGCGCAATAAGAGATGTAATATTTGTAAGTTATGTAACAAGATTTGTTGTAAGCAAAGCACTGCAAGCAAAAATCTTCTAGGTAATGAGTTTAGAATGAAAATTGAATAAGCGAAGAGGCTACGCTATATCAACTACCGCAAGCTATTTTTCGCTGGAAATTAAGCATACTTCCGAAATTTCAACTCTACTTATAGAATAAATATTTAAATTCCATCCTTTTTACGGAAATCTGCAAGAACTTTCATGAGGCTATGTCAGGTAAAACAGTTTAAAACCGCATATTTTCCTCTATTGTTAAATACAATAACCGCAGGTGTGTGTAGTTGATAAAGAGTTAGAAATACAAATAAATTATAAAATAATTAAGCTAAAAGTTTCGACGAGAAATAAAGAATCTCTTTACAATTCGAGAATTCACTTATCATCGAAATTTGAACCAACCGCCTTGAAACTATCACGGTGCACTAAAATCCATGGCTTAGAATGTTGTCAATTAACGGGATAACTCGGACCGCACGATCAGCCCTGTGTGTGTTTGTGCGGAGTGGCTGACTGGCGGACTGAGAATCAGGTTGCAATGGCTCCTTAGTAAAATAACCTCTATGGCACTTCCACACCATGGGAACCGTGCCGGGTGTGGCGGCACGCTTAGAGTGCCCTCGATCACGCCAGCCACCTGCGCCCTCTCCCGCCTCCGGTCTTCTTGACTCTGTTATGACACCAGGCTCAGGTGGGGGAGGGAGAGGGAGTGCGGTATCTGCCCAGTCAGTCTACTTTCACTTAAATCTAATCCACATGCAGGTCACCATCCCTATACCACTCCTCTGTGGAGCACACGATGGACATCGTTGGGCTACGACGGTAGAACTGTCATGATTTGACCTGCGAGCCATGGTCTGCTGCAACACACGTGAGACCCAGGGAAACTTCTCGGGCCTCGCAAGCAGTGCTGTCCCTGAATAAAACTGATTGGACTTTCCAGATGTCTGCCGAACTTGACTATGTGTCACGAATTTTGATCTTTATGAAAGAAAGACCCGAGTTAGCCTGGGCCGCCTATGGGATTGCATGGCACCCTCTCCGTAGGACTTTTGAAAGCTGGGCGAGTAGGAGGGCTGGAAAACAAGACTACCGAGTTTGAGGTAAACAAAACACCGGATACCGTTTACGGGTTCGATTCGCCAGTAAAGGCGCTTACTGGGTTGGGGCCACTAGGCAGAGCCCAGGTTAGAGAAGTCATCGGGGAGAGGTGGGTAGCAGTGTAAGGCAGACCGATGGCTTCACAGTTCGACCGTCGTAGTCCTACGGGGTCCCACAGAAATTCTGCGCAGGGACGGTGACTTGCGCGTGAATTAGATTATAGTGAGAGTAGACTTTCACTGCATCTACCACACTCTCTCCCCTCCCCTCATCCGGGCTGGGTTTCGTGACCGGAGGCGAGACAGAGAGAGCGCTGTTGGCTGGTGCGTTCACAGCCGCCCCGTAGGGTGCCGTCACACTTGGCTCGGATCCCGCGAGTCGATAATGCCATAAGGGCTAAATTATGAAGGGGGCAATTGCAGCCTGACTTTCAATCCACCTTTTGGTCAATCCACACAAACACACACTGGACTACCTGCGCGGTCCGTGTTATTCCGTCATACTTCCAACTAATTGAGCGGTGCTGTTGCTAACACACTTTGGATGGTGTTGGTCGTGATCATGCGCTATGTAGCTGCTGCTGAGGAGAGAGGTGCTACAGCCGGTGGCTTTCTTCGCAGGTTTAATGGAGGCGCATGACCCCTGCGGTGGGTGAATGTGCGTTACCAGTGAAGGCAGTGGAGGCGAGTACGTGTTTATGCTCCTGGCACCGGTTCGCCGGACTCTGAGCGATGGATTCGCACGTGACTGCCCAGGCTGATGCGTGGTGTGCACTGCGGTGGCAATGAGGGCAGGATGGATTGGGAGGTGCTGAGTCGGCGGATGTTGTGCTGTTGGTATTGGTGGTCGTGCTCATGGGAAGGCTGAGGATGCAATGGTCAATGAGTGAACAAGACGTGTTGGGTGTGTCGGCATCGCAGTATATTCCGCTGTCATATAGGTGCATGTGACCGAGTAGGCCCATGCGCTGAGTGAATGCGCGAGGGCAGTGATGACTATGAAGGTGGCAGTCTCTGCTGTGTGTTGATGCTCCATGCATTAGCTCGATGGCCATTGTGCGATGAATTCGCAAGTGACTGACCAGGCCTATGCGTGAGGTGAGTATGCGATCGCAATGAGCACAGATTATAATCGTGTCCCCAGGGGCGTTGGTGATGTATGTAACAGGTTCTGGGTCGTTGGAGTGGGTCTCAGTGGTGGTGGGAGGGAAAGAAGTGATATTCGTGTTGTTTGACGCTGTGACCAACGCGGGAGTTGTGACAGGGAAAATGATGTCGGGGGTCATGACAGTGGGACATCGGAACTTTGATCAACGATGGCTGGGGTGATCGTCATCGTGGATGTAGAATTCGGTGTTGTTGGAGCGTTATTGCATTCCGTCTAAAGATGTCCGACGAGGCCTATTCGAGTGTGAAAGGTGCTTTGGCATCGTGGGCAGGTTGGGAGTGCTTGGGCAGGTTGATAGTGTGGATCGGAAGCGTTGGTGACTTCCGGGAGGCCCTATTGACCATGGCAGCGGTGACCCGGTATACTTCATAAATGGCTGCGCCAGTCTCTGCTGCTCTTTTCCGGGCCAGTCGGTTCTGTGCGAGGTCCTCCCAGGTTGCCTTGTTGATTATCAGTTGCATATGCAGTTGCACGTTTACGCAAACACCCTCTTCCACCAACCACTAATTGGTACATGCATACCCCTACCTATCTTCCCGGTAGATGGCATCGTATCTGCTGGATCGCATTCAGCGGAATATTCTCTTGGTCACTAGTTAGCCGCCGGACACTGGGGTAAGCTGACACTTATGATTTAATTAAACGCTTTTGTGTGCAGTTTGCCCTCAAATTCCATTGCAGTGAACACCACCATGCAACCGAACCTAAAGTGACCTACATCGTTTGAAATTCGGCACCAACGGCGAAGGGTGACTTTGTTCTAGAACTATAACTGATCGAATCTATATCTGACAGGAAATGAAGTAAACGTATTGTAGCTTCACAATATGAATACGGAGATGTTTCTTCCGCATTTTAAGTCTTAGATTTCATTTGAAGTTCTTATTGGAAGCCTGCAAAATAAACAGCTTCGTTAGTAAAATTTATCTTCCCGTAGTCCCGCTGATATGGGGTCATTAAAACTCTCAAAAATGCAGAAGATAGCATATGAATTTATTCTTGCACTGCACGGAATGTTCACGATTAATTTTCCTTTCATTACTTTTTGGTGAGGGCACAAGCAGTGTATGAAAGTTCACTATACGGGAACCTGGGCTGTTCTGTTTAGAAGGCTGGGGTTCCAAAGACATGGGCTCGTGGTTATGCTCCGTCTGAATGTCGTGGTCTTATGCAAATGCTATCAGTACATTCCATTTGCCCTTTCCCTTCAGTGTGTACTCGTGTTGTCCATGTCTTTTGCATAGTCCGAAGATCAAATAAGTCACGCATAAGATGGCTATTCAGGGACAGGACTGCTTGCGAGGCCCGAGAAGTTTCCCTGGGTCTCACGTGTGTTCCAGCAGACCATGGCTCGCAGTTCAAATCATGCCAGTTCTACCGTCGTAGCCCGACGATGTCTACTGTGTGCTCCACAGAGGAGTGGTATAGGGACGGTGACCTGCATGTGGATTAGATTTAAGGGAAAGTAGACTGACTCGGCAGATACAGCACTCCCTCTCCCTCCTCCACCTGAGCCTGGTGTCATAACACAGTCAAGAAGACCGGAGGCGGGAGAGGGCGCAGGTGGCTGGCGCGATCGGAGGCACCCTAAGTGTGCCGCCACACTCGGCACGGTTCCCATGGCGTGGGAGTGCCATAGAGGCCATAATACTAAGGAGCCATTGCAACCTGAGTCTCAGTCCGCCAGTCAGCCACTCCGCACCAACACACACAGGGCTGATCGTGCGGTCCAAGTTATCCGGTTAATTGGCAACATTCTAAGCCACAGATTTTAACGCACCGCGATAGTTTCAATCGTATCAGATTGTTTACAGTGCGGAAAGTTCGCTGAGCTCTCGACCTCACCCTCTTCCCCAATCCCAGAATCAGCCACCCTCCGAGGCTGTCAGTTGTCTGATGAGGGAGTTGGCGCAGTGGTCTAAATACACAAATAAACAACCACAAAAACTCTCGTATCCATCCCCCCACCATACTAAACATTCTGTTTGGTGAAAACGATCACTATAGCAGCCTCGAATATTGTTTCCATTAAGGTAATCGGCCGCAACTGAGAACCGCTCTAGTTGCTCCAGAAGTGACGCGCTACAAGGTGGACATCGCCCTGAGCATGGATAGCTAGAGTACGTGGGTGCCAGCTAGAGTTTCTTCTAGAGCGACTGCCTAGTCAGAGCGACGCGACGCAGGTGTGACCTTTGCCACCGGGGACGAAATCGTGGGACGACTACCGTGTCTGCCGAGCGCATCAACGACCAATTTATGATCCTTAACCTGCCTTTTCGGGGTCCCATATTCGCCACTATCATCAGCGCCTAAGCTCTCCTAATTTAGAGCTCTGATAAAGTGAAGAAAAAAATTCTATGTGAACCTGCCCGCCCTCCTGGGGCCTGTGCCGAAGGCGGAAAAACTAGTTGTCCTTGGCAATTTCAATGCTCGCGTCGTGACAGACCACATTGCATGGGAGCGAGTACTGGATCCCCATGGTCTCGGCGGCTGTAAGGAAAACATCCCCCGTCTTCTGTGAACCTGCGCGGAGAATCTTATCCTGCTGACAAACACCTTCTCCCTCTTCCTGAGTGGGAGAAGGCCATGTTAATGTACCCCGGCTTGCGGTGCTGGCAGCTGCGAGACCGACAGGACTTACTGGTAACTAAGGCAATCTGCGACGCCGATGGCTGGACGGATCACCTTATAGTCATCTCCTTTATGAAGGCCCGGATGCATTCATGCAGCAGACCGCAAAGTAAGCGACCACCAGATAAGTTGAATGCTCAGATGTTACATTTGACAACTCACATCTCCATTTCAGCAATAAAGTGGCCCATTGACTAGAAAGACAGCCAGCTCTAGATGAGAATACCTACCATCCAGAAATCGTCCTCGCATACAATAATTCAACATTATGATCGCACGTTCTACTAAGGCACTAGGCCACTTGGTCTTTGGTGAAACTATCGCACTTCCACCGGTGAACTAGTACTTGTAACGCCCTTATACACCTGATGTCAACGCCTTAACTTTCTGCATTGACTTCGCGAATTCAAAAATTGCGTGCACCTCCTGTGGTAACCCAACGCAACATAAACCACGTCACGACCCGCACCACATATGAAGAAGTTCAACATTTCACATCGTCAGCGGACGGCTAGTTTGTGTTCATTAATACGGGTGCCCAGGCGTCGACGCGTATGCTCAACATACACTTAAGATGTGTCATCAACGGTCTATCAACCATCTACGGCGTCGCTATCGACCGGTTCCACCAAACAGAAATCCGCATTGACCTGCACCTACCACCTTCCCTTCCAGAAATCCTCCTCGCGTGCACAAACACTCCAGCTGGAACACACCAGATTCAGATGAAATCCGAGCCGGATGCTACATAGATAGTGGCCACCGAATGATTATCCTCTTCACCACACTCTTACAAGAGATAGGGCGCAAAGGACCATTCCTTTGGGATTTCAAATACGCCCTACTCGTACATCTATACAAGCGGAAATTTAACCAGGAACTTTGTTCTTATCACAAAGGCATATGGCTTCTTAACATCGCCGGGAAAACCGTCACTTGCTTCCTCCTAAACCGCTTCAATGGCCATCTAGAAAGCAGTTTCCTTCAGGAAAATCAGTGTTGCTTCCGATGACACCACATCACCACTGCACGATCATCACTACCCGCCAGATACAAGAAAAGTGCCCGGATAGCTAGGGAGCGCCAATTACTTAGAATATGCTCTTTCTAGAAAATGCAGTCTTTGAAGAACTAAAAAAAGTTTGAAGGCCTGTTATCTTCCGGCCCCAATGAGATTCCAGCAAAGCTGCTCCTCGATCTTGCTCAAGGGTTAATGAACTCGATATCTTTTCTTTGCCAGAAATCGTTCAATACTGAAATTCTTCCTACAGACTGGAAAACAGCCCACATTACACCGCTTCACAAAAACGGTAGTCGAGCATTTTCTACAAACTACAGGCCTGTCAGCCTGCCCTCAATCTGCTGCAAGATTATGGAGAAGGTTGTCAAAAGGGAATTAATTATTTATTAAGAAACCCATAACCTTTTTATCCAATGCATAATTCGGCTTTCGTAGGGGAAGATAGTATGTTACGCACTTACTTTATACGATGCAAAGCTGGATCAAAAGCACTTGATGTAAAAGACACTGTGAATATGGCTAACATTTATTTCCTGAAGGCCTTCGATAGTGTTCCGCATCAGCGTCTCCTTTACAAGTTGAGATTGTTAGGTATTGGGGCAAACTGCTTAAGTGGATCTAGCAATTTCTTGATGATCGTTCGCTAGTGGTCTGTGTAGGCGGAGAATGATCAAGGTGCACAGTCGTTGAGATTGGAGTCCCACAAGTTTCACTGCACGGACTGATCCTATTTCGCTTGTTCATTAATGATTGTTTATAGGAATAGGTCTGTGACTTTGCTATGTTTGCGGACGATATAAAACTCTGGAAAGTCATCCACAATGCTGCCGACAGAGACAAATTCCAAGACAATCTTCATCGATTAGAAGAGTGGTCCCGCTGATGGCTCTTGCCCTTCGACTCAAACAAATGCATCCTGCTACGTCTGGGAAATCGAAACCATGTTACTGATACGTGACTCTACTATCTGAACGGCATGCCGCTCCGAGAAGTTGAATCACAGGAGGATCTGGGTTTTTGGATGACAGACAACCTGAAGCTTTTTACCCAAGGTTATAAGGTGGCTAAATCCACCAATTCAATGTTATACGCTATCAAGCGTTCATTTAAAGTATTCGATGAAGGCTGCTTCCATAGAACTGCTCAAACTCTGCCTTAGGAACTTTTTAAAATTTGGCAGTATGTACTAACAACATGTTAATAGAACCCCAATTGGCTCGCCAATATCAGCACTACACACCGAATTGGTTTTGGTCCAGACCGACTACGGTCCCCCAGCCAAAGTTAACATCCCGATTCTCAGCTCCGAAGGAACAACAGTAGGAGAATCCTGCCATTTCTGGACGTTAGAATCCAAAAGCTACATGATGGTAGCCCCGCAGCAAGCGTCCATAGAAAAGGATCGAATGCTGAGATTATCCTCAACTATGAAAGCAACCACCCGGCAGTTCACAAAGAAGCTGCGTCTGAACTCTGTTCCACATGCAACAACGATGATCTCCTCAAAAAAGAGCTTGCTTACCTGTTTCGGTTGTTTCGATTTAACGGGTATTCGGTTAGTTTTGTAAAGAACTGCCTCAGGCACCGGACACAACTGCAAGGCCCCACCCTAAACGGGGAAATTGTAGAACAAAAATTCTACTCCCTGCCTTATATGCAGGGGGCCTCTGAAGACATCGCTCTGCAGTTGAATCGCCCTGGTATACACGTCGCTCATAAGCCAGAATCCTCAATACGCACCACACTATCCCGAATAAAGGATCCCATCCCCAAAAATCAGCAAACTAACGTAATATATCGCATCTCGTGCGCAAATTACCCTTGTGTGTATGTTGGGCATACGAGTCGACGCCTGGGCATCCGTATTAATGATCACAAATTAGCCGTCCGCCGATGATGTGCAATGTTGAACTTCTTCATATGTGGTGCGGGTCGTGACGTGGTTTATGTTGCGTTGGGTTACCACAGGAGGTGCACGCAATTTTTGAATTCGCGAAGTCGATGCAGAAAGTTAAGGCGTTGACGTCAGGTGTATACGGGCGTTACAAGTACTGGTTCACCGGTAGAAGTGCGATAGTTTCAAAAGGGACCAACCAGCCTATGGCGTCATGTGAACGTGCGATCGTAATGTAGACAGGTATATATCTAGCCTACATTGCCCTTGGTGGTGAGGGTTGTGGTTGACGGGGTGTTATGCGTTGTTGCATCGGTATCGCGAAGTGGCGAGTTAGTTATTATTGCCAGCGTCGCGATCCCGGTTGTATTTAGCGAGCATGATGGCCTCCGGCTTACCCACACAGAATGCACTTACAGGAGATGCGGCGCCAAGGAAAAGTTCTTCTGAATTTCAAACACACGAAAATCATCCATCTCTGCAGGCGAAAAAGAACCAGCAAGTATTGATAATCACAGAGGAACATTCATGGGAAGAAATTCGCTCACGTCCTTCTAAGTTTTTTTTTCTTCTATCATCTGGATTACTAACTCCCGGGAGCCAATTATGGCTTCCGATGAAATCACGGAACTACCGACAGAATCTGCACCAAGAACAACCTACAGTATAGGGGCCAGGATATGTGAGGCCTATCCACACGAAGCTTTTAGGTCTGAAGAAAGCCTTCAACACTGTGAATCACAATGAGCGCATGCCGACAGATGCAGGCCTCAATGTGCCTGTCCACGGCTTCTGTATGCGACCTGTTCTTTACCGAATAAAAGACATCCAACAGCGTGACAAAAGTGAATTTGCAACGGAGCATGAACCTTTTTGCCGCCGGCTGCGTCAACTTCGGGCTGGTAATCAACACGGACAAAACGGTGGTAATGCATCAACCGTCACACGACAGCGAAAACAGCGCCGCTCGCATCACTGTCAACAGCACCCAGCTCCAAACCGTGGACAATTGGCCTAGCTGAGCAACACACTCACACGTAGCGTCAACATCGGCCAGGAAGTGGACTACCAAAGCTTCACATGTAGCCATAATTTCAGACGGCTGCAGGGCTCAATATGGAATCGCCACGGTCTCCAGCTCAACATCAAGCCCAATATGTGCAAAGCTGTCATCATGAAAACACGGCTGCATGAATCGGAGACCTGGACTGTGTGCAAGAAATAAAACAAAGAATTTAAATCACTTTCGTCTTAGTTATCTCTAGAGACTACTTAATCTGAAATAGCCGGACGAGATCCCAACACGGAAGTTGTGGAACGGAGCAGAATCCAAAAATATAACACAGTGCTGAGACATTGCGTTGATTGGATTCCTGACGCATCTGATAAAACCGATAGCGACTCAGAAAGATGTTGTCTTTTCCGCCCCACGCTACTTTGAGCTTTGTGAATGCTGTGTGAAAATTGGTAACCTCTTGCAACTTAAGGGCGTCGAAGTAACGTTGTGCCAACTCTTCTAGATGAGTTCAGAGGAGTTTCAATTTAGAGTTAACGTCTAGGTTACATGTGGGTGACAACATGGGAATCAGTTTAAAATAAACCTCAAATGTCTTTCTCCATGGTAACCAAAAGTCACTTGTGGGTTTGAGAGCGTTTTTCGGCCAGAAAGGTAACGGTGTAGGCAAAAATGAAGCCATGTTCGTTGAGCTGCGTCGCCAATGTGATGTATCCAACACAGAAGGCTGTTTGTGAACAAGACGTGTACTGCAGTACACAAGTGGGGAGTCATAGGGGACTCAGCAGGGTATATTGCAAAGCGGGAATGTCGTAGGCGGAAGGGTGACCAGTCAGAACAAAGGTGAGCTGGCCTTGCATACATGACCTTGAAAGTTGCCGTCGCGCGCGGAGGCGTCATGTCCAGACCATGCGGGTCACGTACAATGCATCGCCCTTGTCTCAACTACCCACACTATCCTCGCACATTCAACCATCGGATGGGACTATTCGGGCACACGGGCATCTGCGGAAATCCACCGCAGGTCGATTATCATAACGAAAAATCTCCTCTTAAGCCCACACAAGAATTGCGAAGCTGTCTCTAATCACCCACCACAGGCACAAAATACTCGCTTCGCACCTAAATCGGAAACGTGGTCTTCATTTCCGCCGACGCCTGATAATAGCGCACTCGATAAAAGGTGACCAAATATGCGTTTTTTTCAATTAATTTGCATTGCCCTTGAAAATTAAAACGGAGTTTATAGAAAGAAAATTCGTAATGACGTATTCTTTATATTTCCTACTCAGAGATTGACTATCTTTCGGATTCTAAAATGTTTCATATCGACAGATTTTTGAAGACCGTACAATGTCCAGTTTAATTTCGTCGTATGTGTTATTTTTATTAACATCCCCTCAATATAATTCACATCCGTCGCTAAATTTGATGGGTATTTTATGATATTTTCTTGAGGATATGGAGGACTGCATGATATTCCATAAATGGAAAGTGCGCAAGTTTAGGACTGAAAACCCTGAAAGGAAATTCAAAGGCATTTTGGGCTCAAGTATAGTTGAAGATGTGCGTTAGTATAAACATTACAAGGAAGAATATGTTTGACTACGCTTTACATACAATATTTGCGAAGTTACAATGACATTGAGGATGAAAAGTGAAAATGCATACCTCTATAATTGTCTTTTTACTGTTTGGGGTTTCTGCAGGCGACCGAAAAGCTGGCCACCTGCCATATCCGAAATCTTATAGGATTGTGTTGCATGATACTCAACGTTACAACTCCATCTCAGTAATCTTGGACACACTGCGAACATCATCGACGACGATGGTGTTTCCGTCACGAACCCCGCTCAATCCTATTCTGTATAAATATTTACACTGGTGCTGGTCCTCTGACCATGAAAATGCTTTCGTCCAGCTAAAAGCAATACTCAGGTGCGATGTGCTGCTCGTGCATTACGATCCCACATTGCCGATCATCATCGCTAAAGATGCTAACAATCGCGGAGTTAGTGCCGTGATCTCGCATGCGTTTCCTGACAGGCCTGGAAGGGTGATCATACGTGCATCTATGATGCTAACTCCCGTGTAGAAAAGCCATGGCCAAATAGAGAAAGGCAAATTAGTCACTGTCTTTGCCATCATGCAGTTTCATAGACAGTGGTCACTTCGAGTTCTCGACTGACCATAAGCTGTTGCTGTCAGTCTTCGGTTCGAAGACGGGTACTCCAATGTAGTCAGCCAACCAACTTCAAAGATTGACAAACGTGTTTCAGAAGAACCATTTCAACATCCGTTGCTGCTACACTAGTGACTGCCAGACAAACGACCATTCTCGCCTATCTACACTCAGGAACCTGAAAACACCGCTATTGCTTCCTATTCGATCGAGGTCTCGGTGCGCCGTCAGTATTCAGATGCCATACGAGGTAAACCGGTCACTGCTGCGGATATCCGACGCCCTACAGAGGATACTGCCTACCGTTAAGCCATTACCAACGTGCAGACCTGCGGACAAAACGATGCCCTCACTCGCGGTCAGTTTCAGTGTCGCAGTCTTTCTGTGGAGAAGACTCACAGGTTTCAGTACATTTTGTCGTGGTCAGTCGTGTTCTGTCTCTCTGCCACGCTGGTGGCTTGGGACAGTATTCAAATATGCGTATGGTCAGTGTTAGTAGCGTGTACCAGGCGGGGACATACTCTACCGCTGAGCGAGATCCCCTCGGCATGGCGGTTAATAAAAAGCACCACTGGTCATTTGTCGGCCGACGTGCATGCGACTGGAAAGATTTTCCTCAAAAAGATTTGTCCCCCGCATGTACGGTTCATCACACATGCTACCAACTTGTGCAACACAAAAGGCTGCTTACGCGCAGCTGGAAAATTGTTGGAACAATGACTTACTGTGGTCTACTAATTGGTGTTGAGTCCACGCCAAGAAACTCCTCAAAAATTCACCTTACTGGACCTTCTCGATGCGTCTGTGGTGTGAAGGGGACTTGCGCACTGCCTATTTCAAGCTGTCAAACCTTAGCAGTTGTTATACTAGCAGACTGAAAACATTCCAAGTGAACTTCTTAGGCAAAATGATGGCTCAAACGCATAGTAAAGTATAAAGAGGATAGTAATATAAACCCCACTGTCGTTCACGATCAAATAGCAAAACTAGGTCAAAATGAGTGGTAATGATACAAGACGTAGTAGCCGGTCTGACGGAGTTTGCAATACTACTGGTGGCGCTCTGACAGCTGAATAAAACCACCTAGAAACCAACTGGGAGAGGAGACATTCTGGCTTCATCTCACCAAGAGAAAGGATTACGCTGATATGGCACCCCAGTATCTAAACAGTCTCGTAGAGACGGACAAAAAATTGGGTAAAGGGCCCACGTCCTGTAGCTAGACAAATGGCAATTCATCAAAGTGACCCCCCCCCCCAGACAGCCTAACTGCCTCCCCACATCCTATGCATGTGCTTATAGAGGTGTATTTGCGAATCGATTTAATTTCACACAAATAACGTGACCTCGCGAGAGTAAAAAAGAACACGGTCAAACAGGAGAGCGGACGGGGCGCGGGTGGGGAATAAACAAGATTCGCAGGCAAGAGAAGATGGGCGTGTCTCTGGCGCGGAGCCATTGCCAGATAAAAGGGTGAGGATGGGACAATCCTGCACGTGAGTAGTGAGGATAGGACTCGTTGTCAGTGCCTCGAAAGTTTCTTTTGCCCGTTCCCTCTCCCACGAATCAGGCGTACGCGTATATAGAGGTTCTCTCTCGCTCTCTCCTCACCACCGGCTTTACGCACACAAAAATAACTCTGAGGGTGGATTGTCGGAAAAAGTCAATCTTTGTGCTCTTTGTTGTGTGGTGCGCAGAAGACAAACCCTTCAGATGCACAGATGAGCTCGAACAGCTGACTTCACACTGAAATAAAGGCAGGGGCCCTGATACAGAAGATAACGACGGCGGGGTGATGGTGGGTGTGGTGTTGGAAAAGAAAACTGAAATGCTAAAGGAAGAGCTGGTTTTAAAGACCAGAACTCTTGTTGTGGTCAAAGAATGTCGAATATTGGATAAGCTGGAGGGAGAGGCAGACAGGAGGAAGCATCAGGGCTACCGGCGGACAGGGATATGCTGGTGACGATACTGCGCACCACAAAGAAATCTAAAAAAGGAGATTCAAGAGGGGGAAACGGGGTGGGGAGGTAGAGAGGAATAGGTGCAGGACTCTCCTACACATAGAATATGCTCAAAATCGGACTAAGAAGTCACAAGGTATTTACACGGAGAGAGCAGCCTTAAAGAGGGCGCGGCAGTAGTCAAAACCATGCCCCGTTCGGAGGGCATGGTAAGCAAACTTTGGATGGGGGTAGGCCATGTCAACCGCGGCATACCGGATTCAGGTCTCAAACAGGGCTGTGAAGTCGAGATGAATGTACAGAAGGCGTTGAGTGAAAAGGGGGACCTTGAAACGATTGCGTGAGAGATGGCTTGTACACAGGGACGAAATTAGACACAAAAGACTATGCAGAGGGGAAGCGGAGGTCAGGAGTGGTGGCTGCTGACCGGCTGGACGGGAGAGCAAGTGAGGAGTGGTTGGGCGGCTCCACCGACTGCGTCATGCCGTGCAGGCGAGGTTATTGAGACCGCGTAGGAACCGCCGCCAATTGCTGCGTTTGGGATGTAGCCCATGGGTTGGCAGGTTGAGAGGGTGGAGCTTGGAGGCAAACCAGTTGGGCCAGGTAGAGTCCCGAGATCT
Organism: Schistocephalus solidus; assembly: GCA_017591395.1. NCBI lineage: Eukaryota > Metazoa > Platyhelminthes > Cestoda > Diphyllobothriidea > Diphyllobothriidae > Schistocephalus > Schistocephalus solidus. Next base: position 81,667 of record WEDG01007407.1, on the reverse strand, counting down.
AGACTGTGTCTGAATAAAGGCACATAACGAAACTCAGTTAACGGTAGAGGTAATTGAGTACAGTCCAAAAAAAGCAAAATTAGCAAGCCAGTGATGACGGTGAGCTCTTCTAGTAGGCGATTTAAATGCCTTTGCAATGACACGGATGTAGCAGATCGAAATTGTATGAACGGATCAGAGACAATTCTTTGATTTATATAAGGCAGCGAGCTGCCACAAGATCGAAACTACTTAAAGCGGCAATCGAAAAAAGACGGGCAATCAAAGCAATAAATAGAAAACGGGGACATATAGAGGGGCAATAATTTCTTTAAAAACAGAAACAAATATTGATGGGTGGCAAAGTACAATAAGGGTGAATTAGATAAAATAAATCATTTGGTAGAAGTAATTTGCAGAAGACAAATAAGACCAATCCTACACACGACATATATATTGATAACCATTCAAAGAGGAATGGTAAAAGGGTCTAAACGGACGCATGGAAAGCAACAACATATGGTTGTTTTTTTTCCATAAAGGACAAGGTAGACACTCAGAAGTCATAATTACTACTGAAGGTGGAACACGTAGGCCTAAGAACACAATTAACAATGTTAACAGGGTCGGAGAGGCTTTACCACTACATATTTGGTACAACCAATGCTCAACTTGATATCTGCGAACAGTGCAGTATGTTCCACCAAATTTTGTTACAGAGTCGCCTTGAGTATGTTCTAAAGAAAATCCCAAAAACAGTAGCATGTTGCAAGCCATGCCACTGTCACCAACGCAGTGAGAAATTGAGCGTGATTTTATTTATATTGAAGTCTACCTGCGTGCGTTCATCTGCCTCACCGTCTCTCTTCACACGGCAAAGCCAGGATGATCGGAGATTGTCATAAGCTGAAAAAAACTAAACCACCGGATGACGCGCGCCACGCACGACTGTACAAAACAGCCTTCACTGAGGGCTGGGACCTCACACAGGCTCGCGCCACAGAGAACACATCAAGGAGCTACCGCAGCCTGATATTTGGTTTGCGGGAGAAGCAAGTTTCTCGGTCATCTGAGACCCCTCCAAGATGCCATGGCAGTCGCAAGCACATTTGGTTGTTTATACTAGAAAACTAAATGCTGGATCCGAACTGCAAAGAATTCACTTCTTCCTCTCTCAGGCCAGCGGCATGTTCGAGCCAAGTCAACTGGAGACGAGATCGAACGCGCGTACGGATGGGAACATACGCACACAATGTGGGAGTTTTATCGCATGACTGCCATACAAGTGATGGGCGATGTTTTAGTCATTGTTGGTATGCATGAGTGTACGACCGATTGGGTCTGTGTGATACTGGCACAACTTCGATGGACCTGCTGAGTGTTGGTTGGATCTCTGCAATGGTTCCCCGTTGTAAATCAGGTTGTGATGCTTACTGGGATTCCATAGGTATCTTGACTACACTGGAGGCATTTAATTGCTCTTCAATGCGGCCTTGCTGCATTGCTTCGGTCTGTCTGGCCTATGTGCACCCGTGAGGACGTCAGCATAAGCCGTCTTGACAAGCGGTTATTTGTCATACTCACTATGTGGCGGTTCTGGCGACGTTTAACGTGCTGTATCTGCGACATACTCCTGCAATAAACTTTCAGTATTCGTCATAGACAACTTTGATAACTCATTTGTTGCGAATAGACTGTCCTGGGTTCCGCACTGTGGAGAAGCTTACTGAAGACGACAACCCCTAAAATTCTCAGTTTCTTGTTGAGACTAAAGTCAAGACGACTGCAGTCTGAGTATTACAGTTTACAGACCACCTGACTGACCTCTGAGTTGCAGTTTCACCATCGATGCTACTTGGGGCGGTGCTTCTCGGGCATGTAACTTGGTCTAAAGCTGCGAGATCATAATTGCTTATATTTATGTTATTGCACTTCTCAACTGCCGCCTTTTGATATAGAACGACGTTCTTCTTCCTGTTGATGGTCACTTTCAAGTTGGAGTAACCGAATGCAAGGAGTACCAGACAATATACCTTGCAAGATCCCTTCAGTTTTGTTTTCAATGCTCAGTCGTCAAAGAACGTTGTACAATTCCCCCCGTTCTATTGGTAGGTCAATCCCATCGAGACGTTCATAAGCACTTTGCAAAACATGAGGAGATTAAGACGAGAAAACGAATACGCTTTATCTCATATTTCAGCATAAAAACTACCGAGAGTGATCTGCTGTCTTCGGTGTTCAACATCAGGTCCATCGATTTGCGTAACCTTTCCGGACATGGTCCACAATAATCTTCCGGAGTCTATCACGTCCCATGGTGTGATAGGCCTTTCCAAGATCGGTAAAGATCATTTAAGAGCCCATCTTCATTTATTTACAACTTATCTTTAGGTAAATGCAAAAACCTTGTTGGCTATTCCGTAGTTTGTGGAATCCCCCTCGTCTTTGAAAGAAGTGTGTGCAATAGACCACAGAGAAAAACTCCAAAAACGACTTTTGCTTCGATGTTGAGGAGAGATGACAGGGTGATCATGACGTAATTACCGCTTTCCTGTTCATTGGTGCGTTTGAAATGGTGGTTCATGAAATTCTGAGGGCGTTGCCGGTCTTTCCATAACTCCTAACAAAGCGACAACAGTCTGTTCGGAAGTTAAGGACCTGCCTATCCTTAGACTTCTGCTGGAACTGCGTCGTTGCCGGGAGCTTTTCACTGGACGCCTACAGTACTTTGATCGTCTGGTGCCGAGGGTGGTAGAGGAAAGTCAGCACTTGACGCCACTTGGGTCAGCCTGTTTATACCCCCTTAAAGAGTACAAATGTGCAGGTGAGAACGCCCCTAAAGCACTCGGCCAAGCGATCTCGGGTCTGCCACGTCCGACCAGAGGGTTATACGGTTTAAACTGGGCAAGGGAGCAGTCCTACTGAGCTCAAAACCATAAACTGCGTTGATGGCCAGGAGGAATTTCTTTCGTTTTACAAGCCAGAGTCAGTCATCCCCAATTTCTCTCAGGATATGTCACACCTGGTTTCGGTATCAAAAATGCGACGCTAATGTAGTTTTTCCTAGTGTTATCATACAACTTATGTAACCTCCTTCTTCTTCTTCTTCTTCTTCTTTTTCTCAAAGAAGAGACGCCTAATGTCTTCATCATAGTCAAATCAACTGTTAGCGTGCGCGTCCGTCGTTTCTTCTGGTCCCAACATCTTCCTCGCCCTTGTTAGGAAATGCTGTCTTTCCTGAGCGATGCTTATGCAGATGAAGTTCAGTCGGCCTTCAGAATCATCCCGTCACAGTATTTAACATACTTGGTGTATTCCTACGACGCGTCTGTTCTCTATGTGGGGGCTGGATTTGCAACCTCATGGTAACAGCAGTTCGTACCACCCATAACCTTTGTCACCAGAACACCACACTAGTCTCGCCGCCCGACGCGAGCGAGGATTAATTGTGCAATTTTACTGTGGTTGGGACGGTGAAAAGCAGTGCTGTTATTGAGGGAGTTGGATTCTGTTTAGGTTTTCGAAAAGATATACGCGGTTACAGATAGCAACGCTGTGACAATCCAGCACGCCTGTCAGGTGGTGTAATCTGTTTCATCTAATGCGTTACATTACCTGAGGAGGTTCAGTTTGTGCGCTTTTAATCCGAAAACATGGAGGGCCCGCAAGCACCGAAAGAAATCGTCCTTTGTGAGTTTTCATCGGCGGCGGGGTTGCATTGGCACTGAATTTCTCCACGCGAGGAGCAGCCTCACTGTTATGAGGCGAAAAATCACCTTCTGGTTGGAGGTCTTTTAGAAATTTTGTATTCGCTCCGGACGGCAACTTTAAAGGACCTGAAATTTAGTTACCTCATTAAGCTGCCCCTTTTCGGTGAACCCCGGCTGGCATTGTGCCATCATGTTCAATGTTGCGTGGAACCGGGGCTGTCCTTTCTGGCCGATTGACTATCAAGTTACGCACTTCAGGACGCCAGTCCCCGAAATAGTACGGCGCCTGACGTATCTGTATCCGCGTCTACGCATATCGCAAGCTTGCCAGGTCGTACAGACTTATGTTGTCTCAACGCACTCAGCTACGGTTGCGTCAGAAGAAAACGAGGACCACGTTGATTGGGGGGGGGGAGGTAGGCGCTAGTCGGGATATGTTGGGTCTGTGCGAATTCTTAACCGTTGTTGTGAGTGCCTACGTGTGTGTGGAGTGGCTGACTGGGGTCAGGCTCCAAATAGCTCCCTCTTAATTTGACCTTTATGGCACTCCCACTCCGTGGGATCGGAGCCAGGTGTGGTGACACGCCCAGGGGCGGCTCCAGCTGCGCCAGTCACCTGCGTTCTCTTCCACCTTCGGGCTTCTTGACTCTGTTAAGACACCGGACTCAGGTGGGGGAGAGTGTGGTAGCTGCAGCGCAAGTCTAATATCACTTAAAACTAATCCACGCGGAAGTCACTGTCCCTGCCCTACCCTTCTGTGGAGCAAACGGTGGATATCGTCGGACTACGATGGTCAAACTGTCGTGTAGTGTTCGTACGTGTGTGAAATTTGAAGGTGGAAGAGATATTGACTGATTATAGGGCTCTCCTTATGACACTTCATAAAGGGTTGTCATCTGACCGAGTAACTTGCATCACTCGCGAACAAACACTCCTTAGTGTGATCTTTATTGCACTCGCCTGTGTGAGATCCGAGGTCCCCCCCAGTGAAGGCTGGTTTGTGCATAGTTGTGCGCTAGGTCTTGCGTGGCGCGCGTAATCAGGCGGTTAAGGTTTGTTAGTTTATGACCATCTCCGATCAACCTGGCTTTGTCGTGTGAGAAGAAAAGGCGGGGCAGATGAACGCAAGTAGACTTCATATAAATAAAATCACGCTCCAGTTATCATAGCGTTCCTTCAGAGTCAGTGGTAGTCCTCGTTGCTCGTGATCGGATAAGTTACTGAATGGACGCACACTCCAGTATCCATTTGTATCAGAGCACAACTCATGAACACAACGAAAATCACAGGATATGCTGTATGTGTCAGGTATTGGGGGGTAAAACTTACTTTAGCTGGGCTTTCGGCTTTAAGTAGTCATCATTGCACAGCTGGAAAACATCGGGTCGTAACTCCTTCTGATATGTGCAGCATTTTCGGATAAATTCCTAGGAGAAACAAAAAGAGTCAAACTGGTTATTCGAACTGATGATTAGGGCGGTTGGTAGATAGAACGATAGTCGGTGGGCGCGTGGGAGATGAATCAAAAGTGAAAAACCGGTTATCTTTTGTCGGCAATAACGGAGACCGAGGTAGTCAACCATTTCCCATGCAGACATCGGGACAGAATAGAGACCACCAGACAGGGAAGGCTCTTTAGCCTAGCTGCTGGCTAAGCAGCGCGTCTAACGACCGTCAGCGAAGGTAAACTACGAAGTAAGTAGACTCTTGGGTCTGAGAAATAAGCAGTCGCGGACAGGTAACAACATTTCTAGCAGGATGTGGAGAACTGAGGTTTGGCACACCCAATGCTTCAAAAAAGCCACAAAGCCCAATGACAGCATTGTGACATGGTGACCGTGAGCTATCACTAAATAAGTTCGCTTGCCAGGCTGCCTTGTGGTTAGGTTCCTTAGCCAAAGCGCTAGAGGAGACAACTTCTAACAAACAATCCGAGGTGGCTGGGGAACTGTCAATAAACCCCATTAAATAAGTCCGGCTACGGTATTACGATCCATGCTACGGCGTCTATGAGAATAAACCTTGGTCTAGTGGTGCGAGTGAATAGAGTGCGAGGTCCACCGCTCAATTGGGAACAAACTCTTGGTATTGGAAGCTAGAGTATAAGAACATAAAGACCGCCAACGCGCATTCTTCATCAGCACAATGTGGATGTCTGCTGCCTGTCTGAAGTCCAAATTCCTGACCCAGGCGATCGGGAAATGAAGAGCCCGGGAAACAACTCACACTTAAAGCTGTACCAGAGCGGCCCACGCGACTTTTCCGGTAGGTACAGTGTGGCGATTAACCTCTTGCAAACCATTCAATGAACGAATGGCCTACTTCAGACTGAAGGGGCACTTCGTAAACAACTCTATTGAATAAGAAGAAGAAAAAGAAGAAGATAAGGCGATCACTGGAACTGCTTCCTTGAACTCGCCTGTTCGCTTCTAGTAGCAAACAATTCTATCGTCTCCGTGTACGCACCGACTTTCAATGCCGAACAGCGAGATAAAAATACGTTTTACTCGCAACCACGATCATTATTTGAAGGACTTCCTCGTCCCAATCTGTTGATTGTTGCCGGTGCCTGGAATCGCCGGACTGGACCTATGGGCTCCACAGGCAGTCATCTTTTTGGCCGCTTTGAGCTTGGTTCTCGATGTGACAATGGTGAAAGATTGCTAAACGTGGCTGATCAGACCCGACGGCCTGTCTGACACGTGTATCGCAGTAAACATCTGCTGACCTGGTTTCCAAACGACTGTCATACGGACAGTCAGATCGATAAATGTTAGTCAGTTCAAGATAGCATATTGATGCGTGGTGCCGAGATTGGTAACGCCCATCGGTCGGTCCATGTTCCCGTTCGTACACGATCCCATCCGCGCCCAAAACGTCACGTGCTGGAAGCCTCGGTGGCGAAAAAAATCCGGCAACCCAGCAATACCGAGGCCCTAAGAAGGGAAATCCATCTTGGTTTACTTTCTAAGATTGAACGGATTGTTGGAAAAACAAGCCAGGGTCACATATGCAGAGCGCAGTCAGCAAAGAGAAGCACAGTGCGGACCGACCAAACGCGTGGGTCCAATCGAGATCCATTAAACCCAATGCATGAAAACATGTCACGTCATCGACCTGACCGAAATGAGTCATGACAATAAGTTATGCATCAAGCATTAAAAGGGCGTCCAACCCGCTATTTGTTGATGGTAGCTAGGCGCATGTGAAGCGTTCATCGAACAGAAATGTGTGCGCGCGATACGGTTTTCTTTACCTTTCTGTGTGACGGGATGAGGTTTCGGCAGGTTGAGAAGGCCAGGGGTTAGTGGTTGGCATGGCAAGATAATTTTTAGAACGAAAACATCCCACATGTTGCAACCGCAGGTCAGAGACCCAAATTGAAGCAGTGGGGAATTTGATATTCAGTCACTCACCTTGGCTCCATCACTGACTTTTGGCACTGAGGGAAAAACGATAGCTTTGGCGTGTAGGATGGTATTCTGATGCAGGATGTCGGCCTGTGACATGTTGTGTCCAAACGGCTACAACCAGAAGAATAAAAGCAGGTTAGCACAAAGTTGGTGGTGCAAAATGAGCTCTAACTGATGATTTTTAAAAAATGCCAGTAGAATGAGGCATTTAAATAATTAGACAAACAATTCGTCAGAACAATGTAACGCACAGTATTTGGTCTATAGTCAGGCGTTTCTTGGATTACATGTGAATAAATTCTGCAAGTCTACTACTACTACTACTAATAATATTACTACTACTACTACTACCACTACTACAACTACTACTACTACTAATATTACTACTACTACTACACTACTACTACTACTACTACTACTACTACTACTACTACTACTACTACTACCACTACTACTACTACTACTACTACTACTACTACTACTACTACTACTACTACTACTGCTACTACTACTGCTACTACTACTACTACTACTGCTACTCACTACTACTGCTGCTACTACCACTACTACTGCTGCACTACTGCTGCTCACTACTACTACTACTGCTACTACTACTACTACTACTACTACTACTACTACTACTACTACTGCTACTACTGCTGCTGCTACTGCTACTACTTCTGCTGCTACTACTACTACTGCTACTACTACTACTACTACTACTACTACTACTACTACTACTACTACTACTACTACTACTACTACTACTACTACTACTACTACTACTACTACTACTACTACTACGATAATACATAGTCCGGAGTAAAAAAATCAAACCAGATCAAAGGAATACGTCCAGGAAACGTGTATAAATTGCACGGGGTAGGTGGGTCAGCACACGAATGTTTTAGGAGAGAACATAACAGCGACCAATGCCTGGCGCAATAGAGATCTATTATAGTTTCCAGAAGATGCATTGACAAGCACGCCGGCATGCACTTAAAGCACTGTACCGGACACTCGGAACTGAGTAGGTAACTGAAGAGACTCGGTAGATTATTCAGTTTCTCACAGTTCGAGTGGGATGCAGTCCGTTTGTATGGTGAGAATGTTGAAAACAGCCCACTCAAACTTTTATGCCGAAATAGGAAAGCAAAATTTTCAAGTCCTGTTCCGAAGACTGCTGTAGGTGTTCGCTCAATGATTTTTGGCGAATGTATAAAGTAGCTAAAAATAGGATGTTTGGAGTGTCTTGTTGCAGGTATAGAAGGGAATAAACCCCCTGGAGTACGCTGCCGCTAACACTAAGAAGGGCTGTGTGACCATAAAGCGACCAACTGATAAGAATAAGTTAAAAACCGTAAGAATTATTTTGGGAATGCCAATAACAGGAGTAAGATGTGTGGAAAACGGGAACTTGCCTTTTTTCCAAAGAGACACTGGAAAAAAATGATTCCGACGGACCAAATGTCTACTTTAGAGGAAATCTTAGGGGGCTCTCGACCCGTTTCAAAGCATTCCGGTGGAAGGTACCAGTAAGTGCCGGCTCCTTGTGATGTTAGGTCCATCCCCGTATCAGGATTATATAAGTCCTCAGTCATTAATTTACTCAGACCAAAATCCGTTATTTTGATCTCGCCTGCAACTTGTCCGGAACCCAATAGTATATTTCCTGAAGAGTGACAAAAATGGTTGGAATAGAGATTTGGATAGATGAGCGCAAAAAGTATATTTTATGATGACATAAGGAACGAAGGGGTAGTTTTGCAGAAAAAAAATAAGCTTTCGCATATGCGCGTTTCATTGCATCAGCGGTCTTAGTAGCTAAAAATGCGGGTGTCGAGTAAATAAGCAGTAACCAAGGGCTTGGATAGTCCGTGACGTGAAAAGACGTGATGGTTTGCCCATAAATAAGAAGTGTTGAAAGTCTGGTTCGTAGGAGGAGATAGACCAGCACGTGCGATAGGCATAGGCATGAGCCAGCCACTGTGTCCACAATTGCCCCTAGTCACCTAGGTTGGCTCCTGCCAATGGGGATGAGTGGGAGTGTGGTGGGTGGTGCAAAAGTCACCCCCAATAACCCCAGATATGTAAAAGTCACCGCTGCTCCAGGCGACAGACGCATAATAAATAGTTCTCATATCATAATCCGCGATAGAATTGACTACGCCATTGGCCTTTTTGTTGGTGCTAAGGTTTCGAACGCGATTTTTCTAGGCGTTAGGCATGGTAAAAGTGGAGCATTGCCAGGGTTGTCACTGCTGTTCAGTCGTTGGGTAGTCTAAATGGACGTGGGGCAGGTAAGATAGAGTTAGAGGAGTATTTTCGACAGCTGGCAAAGCGAAGAAGCGGCAATCGAGAACAGGGCGGACGCATCTAGGTTTCGTACGTACTGCATAAAACACTGACGGCTGCGCCCAACGTTACAGTTCCAAATGGGGTCGAAAACGAGAAGGCGTCGTTGGCTGGTTGTTAACTTTTACGGATTAAATCGATGCTGCTCCAGAAAACGAAACATTGGGAACTACGATGACAAGATTGACCGGAGTTAGGTTGTCTGTAGGGGTGTCCGATAAGAGCAATCCGAGCCCAGAACGTGCATCCATGGTGCAAACAAGTTGTTCAACTAAGTGACGTTCCTCGACATTGTACAGAGGACATAACGTTGAGGGTGTTGCGGCGAATGCGAAGGTGTCCGGAAAAAGCCAAATGCATTTTTATTAAGGTGCACTGTTATTACTTTTTTAAAATAAATTCCTTCTCATGACGCCGCTGGCCTTCAATAAGTCCAACCAAAACGTGTAGACCGTAGCCCGCCTGTCTTCAAACACTAGGTTAAGCCTCAAGAAAACAAATATTGATTGCGAGAGAGGTTTGGCGGAGACAAGGTCCTCCGCAGTTTTCCAAGTGCCAAGGCGGACGTCTCGATCTACACCTCCGGTAAACAAGTCTAAGGTTGCAAGATCGCACCGAACAATAGGGAAGCCCTATGTGATGGCGAAGTGAGAGCTCCTGTAACGTTCGAATCAGTTTCAGCACTGCAAAATGTCGAGGGTGTCAGTCGAATCCAGGACAAATGTAAGGGATCCGTTCCTGGCCATTTTCCTTCCAAGTAATTAGATATCATGGAAAATGAGAAGCTAACATCAGCAAAAAACCCTCCCCGGCAGAGGGTACGCGGCATGCATTGATAACGAGAAGCAAGTCATTAGTTTGCATTTTACAGCAAAACTGGTCGTCATTATAAAAAAAGGATAGGAAATCAGTAAAATATGCCCTCCGATCAATCCTATCAAAGAAAACAACAGCCGTATGGATGGAACGTGGGCCTCACACTAATAGCAGACGGGTGTGAAATAAAAGTACCGTTGGCGAGCCGCAAGGCCAGAAGAAAGTTCAGACAGACGAACATTCCTACCACGAGGGTGTCATACTTTCAGTATTGTTTTCAATTTAAATAGATCACTTCATTTTATGAGACAAGCGCCAATTAGCTGTGCATAGGCAGGCCGACGATTACGGCCAACGCGGCCGTGACTAGATCTAACCCAGACTTTAATTCAATTCGATTATGTGGAATTAATTTGGCTCCTCAAATAGAGAGAAACTCCCTGACAAGACGCACAAAGAACGGAAAGTGCAAGGGATGAAAGCTGGGGATTTTAAAGATGAAGGCAAGGGAACCTGTAAACAGAAATATGTGGGTACGTACCAGGCTTAAGATCGTAATGAATGACCGGCGGTTTCCGCTCATTCAAATACTTAAGGGCGGAGATAACTTGACAGATAATGGATTTCGCTTCCCGCTCAGGGATGATTTTGTTCTGCTTCAAGAAGAAGTCCAAATCGTTGCCTTCACAGTACTCAAGGACTGTGCAAAACCTGTGGTGGGAAAAAGAGTTACAAACAGTAACCGACAAATAGTTTGAGACGCGCAAACAGTGGGAAAGGTGAAGGTGCCAATAGGGGCTAACAACCACAATCACAATAATAGCACAAAGGTGAGCATCTCGGAGAAAGTGCAAATAGAACAGACTTTAAAACAAATATTCCAGCATTATAGTTCATAAACAAGGGTCACACATATACAAAAACACCTAAAAAGTCAAATGAGTGCAATATCCGCCACAACAGTTGGCTAAGGTCAAGTTCATCGATAGATTCTAGTCAAAAGGCCCCCTTCCCCTTACATATACATTGAATATCATAGATATCAGCCAGATAGGTATCGCCTCCTCCGGAGCTTTATGTAATAAACGCAGTAAACGTCATTTCGTCACTTTTTTTCAGTCACTGGAAAACGCTTGGCCTAGTCTAACGATGGCACCTTCTACTAAAAATAATGATAGAAAACCAGAATGATAAAACTATGTTGTCTCAAAAGTGGGTTTGGTAAAGCTTAAACTAACAGGCTTGTGGCGGAACGTATCAATCAAAAGAGCGAGGTTAGCTTCCTTCACTACACTCTTCTGCTCGACCGACTCATACTGTGAGTATATGGTCACTAAACGAAGAGAGTGTGAGGGATGGTCAAAGAGGGGCAGACACACTGATGGACTGGCAGTCCACTCTGATCCATAATCTCAGGAAACTGTGTTGAGCTTTGCGGCGATAGCCAGGTAACCGTTGTGATTTGCAGCAAAACCAGATATGCGTAGTTTTAGCGTCTCACAAAAAAGCAGTGCGGTAAGCCTGGTTCGGCTAACGAGACGAGTAGCAGCACGCGTCTGCTAGGCCTTACGCCAGGGCAGTACGGCGATTTATCGCATCAATAGTTCTGACCTACCTTCGCTACTGGACAACGAAGGGAGGAAGAGGGTGAGTTTGGCATAGCATAATCCATCCCACGCGCAGGCAATCTTTAGCACAAGCGTCCAACCACCTCAACAACTTTCAAACTGTGGCAGCGGCCTACTTATCCTTTCATGGACTGTACAGGATAATTCGGGTTTTTTTATAAAGCACGAAGCCCTAAATCAAAACGGAATTCGGCTGTCAGCTAAGTTTTTTAGCAGTTTTCTATAAACAGTGGCACTGCCTATCCCCTAACAACGGAAGAAGGGAGAAAATGAGCCTGAAAAGTATCCCCGTATTCCCTCTGGTTAGCTGACTCAGGCAGCTAGGAGGTACCTCTCACTTAAATATAGTTAACACGAATAATACTCGACAGACGACCATTGGCTAACACCGGACAAGATTGGATCTGGCCCGCAGGGTAAAGAAAAAATGGAGTCCACACCGAGGGGCATGAGGATGTTGGAGAACAACGGGAGTGCACTGCAATCCTCAACCCACATTACCGCCACCGAGGTTCCGCGAAACGCCGGCCAACGACACAAGACTTGTGTTGTGGGAATTAGGTGAGTCAGTGGAACTACGAAAACGCTGCATAAAAAGGTTAAATTTAAGCATGTGTTGACCTAAGCGAAATGGAGAACTTCGTTAGAGCCAGCAAAGCCACCTACAGTTCACAACCCACCCGAACTTCGTCAGTGCGCTCCATTAAGAGAACCTGCACCACAGGGTCGAGCACTTCTACAGCATTTCCAACCGCCTACTTTTAATCTGCGAAGGGGTAACTAACCGACTTCGTACAGGCAATACCCAGGATGACCCTGGTATGACTCCCTGCGCGTGTGAGTATCAGCGTATCAATCCGTGTCGGCATACAGAGCTCGGCTGCAGCGACTGTTAATTGATTTAAATCATCGATAAGTGTGTATTGTCTCATTATTCCATCCAGCTCTGACGACAGGCTGCTGTACGAGTTTTAAAGATCAAGAAAATTAACATTTTGCATCGTTTATCGATCAGTTTTTTTTCTTTTACACCAAGATATAGCTGGAACTCGAATACTCAACCCTTCCCCCCTATACAAGTAATAACGATCGGGAACTATCAAGTTTAAACGCTCCGAACACCGACTCGATTCACATTTAAGTCAACAAATAAGACGTTTATAAACTATTGAAGATTCTAACGCTCCTGTTTTAGATACGAAGATAAGAACTTGAAGGACGTTTCAATCGGAGACCTCTATGAACAAGGAGGCCGACAAAGCCGTAAACACCCGAATCACATTTTTTCCCGAAACATTGGCAGCCGTTTACCCCCTGAAACAGAGGCTCCTGTCAAGGAGGAAGAGGATTTCTCAGACACCATGAAATCCTTGACATGATATATGTTGCTCGATAACTGAAAATGCGAAACTGACAAGTCTCTACGCTGCCCTTGTTGATCGCCTTAAGGCCATCAGTACAGGGAGCATGAGGACGTTTGGTCCAGAAAAGGGTGAGTTCGCAGTGAGGCAAATTCACTACATACAGGTTTATGTTGCCAAAAAATATACGAAGGCACACAGCGTAATATGAGGAAGACAGTGAAACAAGGCTACGTACTCACTACAGCTCTATTCAATATTATGTTGTCTCAATGCACCTGGATCGAAACAAAGCACCACATGGAGAAGCTCTTCAGTGTTTGGTGAATGCATTCGCAATTGCAATCACAGCCTTCTGTTTTCCAGCGACTGCAAGCTTAGCACTGCAATCCGGAGCAGGCGTGTGGCGGATCGTAAACCTTCACGCGTTCGCATAAAAAAACTTTAAACTGACTATTAACACTGACCAAAACACGGAAATGTCAATCTTCATCGATGACCACTGCTCAAGTAGTATGGACAGTGTTATTTGCGAGGCGCAATAGTCAAAAGCCTTGTGAGCGACGATAAAATAACAGCTAAAATCCCTGGAGCCAGCTAGGTGCTCGGTAATCTGTGTGAAACCGTTGTGGCATCCATATCACTAAGGTGAAAATGTACCGAGCCCTCGTATTGAAAACGCGTCTCTGACAGATAAATGTGATGTTGTATCATAGTCACGGAAGAAAGCTCGACCAGGTACATCTTAGTAATCTTCGAATCTCAGCTGTAAGGCACCGCAGGGATGGATCTCAGAAAACATCAAAACTGGAGTTAACCGATATAGTCGGTTCTTTTGTGGAGTTACAGCTGATGAAGCAGTCAAGGGAAAACGACTATTCTATGCAGCAAGTTCCCATATAGACCGAAGAGACTTAAAAAGACTCATGCAGACATCTAGGAGGCGATTACAAACTCTAGGAAAAGAGCATTGGAACAGTAGTCATGGTGAACTATCGTATATACTGAAATTGTAGTCTTCATAGTTAAAAGAACACCGGAAGCCAAGGAACGCAATCCTGGGGACGAAGGAAAAATGGCGCCAGCTCCTGAGTTCTCCCAACATGTCTATATTCGTAACAACAGACCAGATCGAACATTAGCTCTTCATTTAAATTTAATAAAAAAAACGTCCCAAGAACAGGAACAACGCGGGACTATTTAGAACTGGATTGTTAACGAGTGGACTATGGCTATATAAAAAGCAATGAAGTCGACAGGGTACATTTCAGGATCTCCTACTTTCGATTCCATTGTCGCAACAAAACAACCACTCCATAAACCGTAACTGAAATCGCCCGAAGGATTTTATTTAAAACAGAACCATATACTGGGAAAGAAGAACCTTAAATTTAGCGCATCTTGTGAAAAGAACAGAAGACGTCGAATATCCCAAAATTCTGAGAAACTCGGCAACCTCGGTGGGATTCGAACCCAAGAAAGCAAGGTAAAAGCTGGACTACACCCAGAACTCTAATCACCTGACCTACAGAGCCGCACCGGTAGCCATGGATCATGTTACCCGCTCAGCCTACTGAAACGTATGGAATCCATCAATTCTGATACAGTAAGCTTACTGTTCAAATAGGATTTCCTAAGCAAGCAATCTAAAATCCAGCAGATGACTACCAGGCTCACTTAAATAATTGGTATTTTGACGAATTTTAAATAATTCCTTTGGTCCAGTAAGCTGGGTGGGTTATCTGGTTCGATGGCAACTAAAGAACTAAAAGCATATTTGTCACAAACCGGTACCAAAATGAACAGACAATGTTACAATGTCCATTTTCGAATAAAATGAACCAGTGCGATCGTCGAAATAAAGGCTGTTACAAAGTTTTTGAAAAGCCTGACAGTCAGGTACGAAGGAAAGAAGTATTTTTAAGGTGGGTCAGAGAGGCTGTACACTAAGAAGGGGTAAGGTTCAGCTTTATAATGCCATGAGGAAGGAAGTGGAAGTAACATTAAGGGACTTAGGCTATTACGCGCGGTAGTTTCGTGGACTCAACCCGCTTAACTAAAACGCACCCATCCTCGGTACAAACACATGCAAGAACAAGTGAACTTAGAAACTTAGAATGGAGCGACAAAAGGACTCACGCATCATGATCGATGTCGAAGACGTCAAAAACCTTCACAATGCGCTGATGATTGAGGGTTTTGTGGATTTCAATTTCGCGAAGAGCGTGCCTAAAGAGGGACAAAGAAGAACAAGAAAAACAATCCAAGGCTCAGCGAGATAAACAGAGCAGTA
Source organism: Schistocephalus solidus (assembly GCA_017591395.1). Taxonomy (NCBI): domain Eukaryota; kingdom Metazoa; phylum Platyhelminthes; class Cestoda; order Diphyllobothriidea; family Diphyllobothriidae; genus Schistocephalus; species Schistocephalus solidus. The sequence goes on along the minus strand of WEDG01007407.1, from coordinate 66,112 downwards.
TGTGGTACTTCGGTCTAATCAATAAATGAATGTGCGATCGCACGCTTGCATACGCATAAAAGAGATCGACGACGGTGACAAACTGGTGGTGAAATATGTTCGTACAGTAGGTGATCAGGATTACGAAACATGCTGACCAAAATCCCGATTGTCGTGTGTTGCCTCGGATGTTGTGCATTTCTCCTTATCAGCTTAGCGCCTTACCAAAAAATCGCCTCCTCGAGTAGAATACGCTTTAAATTTACTTTGGCAAACAGTTTTTGAAGGCGGAAACTGGAATTTCCAGACGATTGTCTGCGTTTTCGACTGCACATGCGTATTTGCGCGTGCTTCACTGACAGCGGAGAACTCGCTCACCAGAACTGAGTTGCGGAAGTTTCGGAGAACTTGGTCGGCTCTCCGTTGTCAAAGCGTTTACTGCCCAAATCGAACAGAATTCTAAATGACTGGCCAAGCTGGTGGGCCCTGAAGTGATCAATTTTTGCTGCTTTTGCTGCCTCGGTCTTCTGCAGAGGTTTGAAAAGACTTGGCAGCCACTTGCATTGCGCGTCTTCACCTCGATGGAGTGAGGCTCTGTTCACCCTTCGGGTGAATTTTTACTGTGCCGTGTGCGTTCCGTTTTATAAGTTCGGTGTGACCGTCCTCTTCTGGTCTTTATGTAAAGACGCAAGATTATACAAGCCAAGGGAAGGTTCTAGATGGCTTTTGATAGAGTTGCACCTGAATACCATGCCTCAAGTGTTAGCATTCCGTTCTGAAGTTGTCTCGGCCTAAGACGGTCGCAGAATCTCAACCATCGCGCGGTTCATAAGGTCTTGTGTCATTGCATACATAAAGACAGGACAATACGGTCACAACGAACGAAAAGATATTGCATAGCGACGAATTCACTCGAAAGGTAAGCACAATCAGTCACCCTCCATCGAGGTGACGGCATGTAACGCAAACGGCTGTCAAGCCCCCAAAAACGCCAGTAACAGAAAAATTTAGCAGTTGAAGGCCAACTATCTCGACCATTCATTTAAACTTCTGTTCGATATGGGCATTAAACGCTTTGGCAATGGAGAGTCGACCAAGTTCGCCGAAACCTCCGTAACACGACAAGTCTGTTCCGGTGAGCAACTTCTCGTTCTCAAATTATCACCCTTTGCAAACCACCGTATTGACCTAAATGGGAAAATTTAACTAAAATGACCTCAAACCTCAATTCGTTTTCCAGTTTGCGAGAATCACATGAAACAAGTTGTAATAATTACTTTGTGTTCAGAAAAAAGGTCTTTTTTTAAAAAAATTCACTTTTTACGAAACCCCGAAGACAGCAAGAATGAATCCAGCTCTACGCGATCTTTCATTACCACAGGAAAACTGATGTATTTTGAAACTACTGCGGCGTCCCGATAGTCACCTCTTGGAACGTTGTCATTTGACCCGATAATTCGGTCCTCCTATGGCCAACGAAATAGTGTGAACCTAGGAGCCATAACGAACACAATGTATAGGGTTAGGGTGACGTTTAATATGCTAACCTATCCCTTGTTCTCTGAGTGGGATCGAATATTGCATTTCTGTCAAAAAAATCTCCTAATACACAGGGCACGGAATGCTTATAACTACAATGGCTAACCTAACACCTATTGAAGTTACTGACCAGCCCCTCGGTTCCGGCACGCGACGTTATAAAAACTAATATTCACCTGGTGTTCCCACCCAGGAAATCAAAAAACCTTTCGTACGTAGTCAAACCCAAATGAAAAAACGCAAAAGTTACAGATGCGGACTCCAAGTACTTCGCGTATTCCGAAAAAATCGCTAAAAACCAAGCACTTAACAGGCCTCCACTTAATATTACACTCATTTCTGGAGAGCATTTTGCCAGAGGATTGCGTAAAAAAGGTTTGCGTGAACGCTACTGTGCTTACGTTTTATTTACTCAATCGTTTACATGGACACACGTTATGTATTCCTACAAATCCCGCTTACCCATTTGGCGCGAAGTTTTACGTTTCCAGTATTTCGGCGTTTTAAAAACAGTTGTCACGTAGCAGCCATTCTCAATACCTTTTGGTTGTAATGCCAGTTAACTGAGGCGTGTCCATTTTTGCATGCGTGCTTCGGTTGCTGCATGTGACCGCGTGAATTCAGGCATACTACAAGAACTCAGCCGCCTATAGCAGTTGAGGAATACGTTTAGAGATGGTAGCATTAAGGTTACTGGACCTGCAGGAGCACAAGCTAACACAGGGATGGGACACAAAGCCGCTGCTATGCATTGCCAACTGCATTTCCAATAAGCCAGGAAAAGTGCAAGGTCCACAACAAATTACCGAAACTGACTTCGGCTGCCACTAAAACCTAACCTGGAAGGGGAAGAAAGTGGACGTCAGAAATATGAGACGTTTCCTCCCGTCTTAGTGGTACTTTATGAATATTCATTATCAGCTGCTATGCAATCCCCCCTAGTACAGTACAAGATCAGGGTTTCGTTTAAGAAACGGAAGGTTTATATTCCGTCTTGTAACCAGTTTCCGGTGATTAATAGTGTAGCTGGGTAACACGCTCTCTACAGAGCAATGGCAGGAGGCGATAAATTAAAGCTCGCTTCGATCTAACCTCGGGAGCACTGAGATTAGGCAGCAAAAAGCAAATATATGAACAGGTGAACAGAAAATGGGCGCACCTAAAGGCTACATAGTGTCATATGGGACTGGTCAGCTTCAAGTGTTTAAATCATATTCAAGTTATATATAGTAAGGAAAGGGACGAACGCTTACTTTATATAGTTGTCCTTTTTGTCCTTGGGCCAGGCTGGATTGAGTTGGTGGATCTTGCAAGCTACGTAGCGGTTCTCCTTAAGGTCAAAGCCCTGAAATGGTTCAATGTTTAAAAATACCATAACCAAGAGAGATCGAAACGGTTTTTGTCTAAATTGCGCGCAAAATGGCAAAAATGCGCATTATTTGATTTACGGAGGTATGCAATAACACTAAGAAATAAGTATCCGAGTGAATGGTTGAACTAGCAAACGGTTGAAATTTTACCAAAAAAAAATTGAACGAACGGGACAACGGTCGTCCATACGTGGTCAAAGGGGCTGAAATAAACATCTACTTAAGAAGATAATGTTTGCGGTGCTAGCTATTTCGGTCCCCACCTTGTGAACCTCAGAGAAACCGCCCTTGCCCAGTAGGCTGAGCAGTAGGTAGCGATCATTAAGGAGAGGGTGATCTTTAAATCTGGAGGCATCTTCATTGGCAATCCGTTTTATCTCGCGAATGTGCAGATTGCGTTCACGATCAAGCCGTTCAAGTTCACCCTGAATCTCCTTGTCCTCTTTCACAAGCATTTGTTTGCGCAGATCAAAGATTTCCACCTGCTCGTAGAATTCGTCAACGGAGACCCTACATGTTGGCAAAAGCAAAGGAAAATAATGTCAGAAGCTGAGACTTAACAGCGATCAACGCATATGAATACTTTCACTGTGTGCCCAACGGAGTCGTTGTAGGACAGTGGCTCATGCGCGAATTAGTTTTTAGCGAGGCAGACCTGTGCAGCATCCAGTGTAATTTCTCTCTCTCCTCCTTCACCTACTTGGCTTCGGTGACAAGATAGTGTCAGGACGACCGACGGCGGGTTCAAGCGCAGTTGGTCTACGTGCGTCAGACGCCACCTGGTGCCGACAGAATGCATCTGGACTTCACAAGGGCGGTCATGATCTCACATCCATGGAAGTGTGAAAAAGGCCACATAAAGGAGGAACCATTGAACATAACTTAGTTTCAGAAGGACTAGTTAGCAACCTTTCGAGCCACGACTTCCAGCGTGTCGTGATCAATTCGAGCACGTGAGGTGGATGGAATGAATATCAACGTCGATGAAGACTGGAATGGCCATTTCTGGCCTACGCGCAGTTGTCAATCACCCATTACCTAGTGACAAATTATGAAAGAGACACGGTTCAAGTTCAGGATATGTACAGGTCCCGGATAGGCCTGCTTACTGACGTTAAATAGTCCAGAAATGACAACCAGTTTCTATCTGGGCATTTCCTCCACAATATTGATTCCGCATCGTTACGTGAACGTCTACGAGAGCGATAAAACGGACGTCTAAGGTAAACTGGGATGGGCGTATTTTGACAATCCGATCCGAACAGAAACAAAGAAAAAAATAAACGTCAACGACATCAAGTTGGCCTGACGGCGAGATTAAGTTTTAAAAATGTGCGCGAAAGGGGAACATGAGAAACCTGACAGGCATTACAACTTACTCCTCCCACCGAGATTTGTTCTTTTTCCCATCCACACCTGGTTTCCGTTTGTTCCACTGTTTACGTTTACGTTCAATCTCCTCACGGATGGTTTCAATGTTTTTCCGACGCCTAAAAGCCAAGACAAATGACAACTTTAGCAAAGGAAGGGCAGTTCAAAGAAGGCGAAAAAGATTGAGGAAACACGCCAGGTGACTCACGCGTCCAACTCCTTAAAGCGATACCCCTCAATCCACTTCTCCTCAAAATGAGCTCCCTGGCGTTGGGTCACAAACTGTCCCAGTCTGAGTCTGTTATCCATCACCTTTTGTCGTGTCGTCTTTTTCTCTAAAATGCTCTGAAAATTTACAAGTAAACCTTAATCGGACATACGATATGGGCAGCGCATATTCCAGAGCGAAAAAAGGAAGAAAACGATAGAATAAGCGAGTTCAAAATCGTACTTAGTACTTCAATAATAAAGATATATATACTGTTTGCATAAAGTGAAGTGCCTCGCAAAATTTGAGGGAACCAACTAGCTTCTTTAATCAGTCAGAGACTGACCCAAATGTACCAAATAAAACTTAGCATCAATAAGCAAAGACCTTCGGTTGATTGAAAACACGAAGGAAACATGGAGAGTAATACTACTCTGGCTATAAATAACCATATTCTTAAGAAAAAACGAAAATCTCGAAAGCACGAACATGCGTGTTACATCTAGCAGCTTAATTTGTGGACTTACATAGAGCAGATCCATGCAAGTGACGAATAAGAAAGACAGTATAAGCACAACATTTTAAATGAGTATTGTTAAACACTATTATTCGAAGAGCCTCCAAGAATTAGAGTGATAAGAAGTGTGACAGTTATTCAATTGCCTATTAATTTATTGTGTTCCTTCCTAGAGGACGTAGCAAGAATAAGATGCAATTTTTTATTCATTGTTCAAAAGACGCTTAGCTAAATAAAAGTGGATTTCGCTTGAGTTCTTAGATAAGGAAGATATAGAATAAATTTGTTCAAAAAGGTCAAATGACAGACAGCCACTCAGTGACTAAGATAAAGGAATATAATGAAGAGATGCGATTATAAACATAATACTTCCTGGGTTTCCATATAAATCTTCTTCCATACAGCTACTGTGTGGGTTTTCGCAACGGAGGAAGCCGTCAAGTTTCAGTATACTCACAAAGTTAGTGAATTATTTTCCGTGTAAAGTGCTCTAAACCGATCACTTCATACTGGAGACATCTTTGCCATAATTGCATCCTTTAGGGTTTCGTTCTGCGATTAGCAATGCGCAACAGTGGTCATATAAATACTAAAATATCTGTTAAAACTTTCCGGTCCGTTTTTAGATTACATTTTAACAGAAACCACAACGTGTAATAAGCATAATAGCATATGCTCGAAGGCTCTAATGACTGCTATTTGTGGGCCTGGAATATTTGCATATGCCAAAAAGAAGGGTACCTTAAAACAAGCGATCGCCTGTAAACCCACACAGATATACAAATAAAATTTTTTAAAAATTGGTTTTTCTGACTAATGTGCTTGCTTACGTTCTGCCTGGCCTAGCTTACTCAGACTGATGAACAAATATGGTCCACAACAATTATTAATATAGGAAACTGTCTAAATACAAGGTAACATTGGTTGCCGTTCAATTTTGTAAACTATAGCATTGAGGAAGAGAAGAGGACTTTTTTATCATGCGTTAGGCAATTGATTAAAACTTACAACAGTTTAGGTGTCCCAAAATTATCACAGATTTCGAGCGCGTTTCCTGAGTTACGCCGCCTACTGTATGCCTCAGAAACTAGCGAATGCAAAACTGAAGAAGACTAGGCCGGGCAAGAAAACCATAACAGGAGCCTAGCAAATGCAGGTCAAGAAAGTTAATATAGCTTCCTACTAAGACTCCAATAACGTCCTTCGGAAAAGTGGCTTTTGAGGACACAAACAAATGGGGGATATGCCAAAGTTACCTTTTCTATTAATAACTCCTGGATGAGCTGCCGTGATTTAACATTGTGTTCCTGAGCCAGGGCGATAGTCTGCTTCTGAACGGTTGTCTCTAGTTCCAATTCAGCAACCCTCCGCTGGAGATTCTCAATCAATGTGGCACTGGTGGATGAGTTTCCAGGTGGGGAGGAACTAGAAGAAGAGGGAGATAGCAGAGGATCAGTCTGGGCTGCGGAGTTGCAAAGCCGGTTGAGGGCCGAATTGGAGGATGAACCGAGGGAGGGAAGAGGTTGTGAGCCGGGAAGGAAAGTATGCGCACTCGTAGAAGCAGCAGCAGTAGTAGTACAACCTGCAGTACTGACAACGACAGATGAAGACAGTACACCGTTCTGTATGCTAATGGTAGTGCTGGGGATTGTCACCTCAGTTGACGCTCTGGTAAATGCGACGGGAGCGTCACCGGAGCTGTCGCTTGGGCTAGTAACACTGTTGCTGCCACGAAAAGGGGAAGAAAGACGTTCGGAGTGCTCTCCTCCTGACTCGTGTTTAGAGGGCCCATTACCCACGTCAGGACTTGGAGTCTCGGTGAATTGGCATGGCATGCTAGGAATGTGAGCTGAGGCCTGGGTACCTGGGCCGGACTGGGGAGCCTGTGTACGTAACAAAAAAAACGAAAACCCAGATACTTTAAAAGAATAACAGGTTGCTTCGCTAAATCCCTAATAAACAAGGGAAGGCTAGAAAACTAGGTTGAATTTTTTGCGACTTATAGTACTACAGCAGCTGTCAGACAACAGAATGCAGTTACATGTGAATAACACGAAAACGCACATCAAAGGGGCGAAGGAAAACTGGGTTTTAAAGGGTAACCGTTAAACCGCAAAGATGGGTGGGGAAAAACTGAAGAGTAAACTTTTCCAGGTGATTTAAGCTTAAGTTATCAGCTGTGAAAAATATGCGATCTGAGAGATATTACGCCAGCAAAAAGGTGCAGAAAGATAGGACTCCGCAGTCGATGTATCGCGACGTGATTAAAGACGACAGGCCTCCTAACGATACTATGGTACAATTTTTACGTAACCCAGAATGTACTTCGAGTAATCGAAGGCGAACGACGAGACGTAAAGTATCAGGTTAGTGCCAGATAGTTAGGATTATAGAACATAAATTTATGGCCGATTCAGAGAAAATAAGCGATAGATAACAAAACTACGATTTGCGCCGCAGAGCGAATTGGGAATTTGGATCACCAGTTGAGCTGACGATCATGTATGCCGAAGGATAAATGAAAAACATATCAATCAAAAGTTTAATGGTAGCCCTACTCCATCCTGTCTTCAACTGGCATAACCGTCTTGTGAGATGCGAAAGGCGATACAAAGCCCTTGAAAGAAATACAGAGGTTAACAGTTCAGGACGCAATATTACATGCCTTTTTCATCAAACTGTCTACAGTTTACAGGCACTGAAGTGCATTCACATGCCAAATAAAAAACAACACGATTAGCCTTTGGTGGTAAGTGTTAAAATAAACCTTCGAGTCGTACCTTCGATAGCGCACTAAGCAGAAATCAAAATTTACACGTCGCTATGCGACCGTCTGCGAGGGCTTTAAAGTGAGCTCCAGGGCACAACGGAACATACATGTTCCTTAAGCAGATCGGTAAGCCACACACTAGTATATATATATATATATATATATATATATATATATATATATATATATATGCAGAATAACATAACCGACAAAGACAAGGGAGACTGGAATGGCCATTTCTGGCTTATTAGCCGTCATCAGCCAGCCATACCCAAACATAGGCGCTGCGGCGCCCGAGCCTTGAACTCGCGACCTTGTTGGGCAGGTCGTAGCAAATGAAAAACTAGATTCACCCATGGACGCTGCCGGGACCGGGTCAGCTCGAGGGCATTATAGTTGACTGTCCAGACCGTTCGAGCTAGGTCCCTCAACGATGATTTCTTCCGCCAGCTGCAGAAAATGACGCCAAAATGGACCAGAGATGACCGCGAAAATTGCTGGGTTTTGAACTGGACACTTCCACGACACAAGCGCTAAACGTTGGTAAACTCGAAAAATACCAAATTACTCGCGAAGGTAGTAGGGGACCATATGCATTGAGTGACTGTTAGCGATGCGATTGACGGCTATACTACGCACAACTCGACCAGGATAGAGAGCTGGCGTGACAACTTCGAACAGCGCAACCTCTCTCTCTCGATCGTGAAATGGAGTTTTACCTTTCTCTCGCCTATGTAGTTTCATGTGGCCCCGCTTCATAGGGATGTAATACTGAAGCTGTGTAACAACAGAACATCCCAAGAAAACGGTATTGCAATTGAAGTTCATGAGTCTTTTGTCAACAATGGTGGCCTGGCAGCATTTGGCGGTTTGACAAACCTGAGAAGATAATCTAGACCATAGTCGCATGTCATCAAGATGTGACCCGAGAAAATGTTAGGTTTTTGCCATTATCATTTTCACGTGACTTCGGCTCCAGAACGAGACCCAACTAAACTAGATTCCGGAGTTGGTGTGCGTACTGACCAGATACCAGTGCTCGTTACGGCTGCGATCATGCCTGATCTAGCCGGCCTCGATGATGTCACGTATTGTACCCAAAAAGTACTGTAATCCGATATTGTCTGTGAATTTTCTTGAGGATATTGAATACAAGCAGGGCCCTAACCACGGCTCAGATTGTTTGTTCGAGGTTGTCTCTTCTAGCGCTATGGTTCGAAAAACCTAACCACAAGGCAGCGGTGGCAAGCAAACTTATTTAACGGCGGTTCACATTCGCTATGTCATTGTTCCGTCATTGGTATTTGCGGCATTTTATAAAGCAGTCGGTTTGCCAGACTTCAAGCCTCTGCGCCCTGGTGGCAATATCGCTGCTGGTCCACGACTGCTTATTCGTCGGATCCGAGAGTGCTTACTTCGCAGCTAACCTTCACTGAAGGCCGTTCCACTATTCGCCACCTGTGGACGCGCCGGATAGTCAGCAACTACGCTAACCAGTAACCCGTCCAGATACCCCTTACTGCGGCACATTAGTGAATTCCGCCATGGCTAACCGGAACAAACGCCTGTTTACTTGGTAGATTAGGTCGTAGAGTTCGACTATACGTCTGCCCATGTGGGAGAATAATGAATCTAGACAGTATGCACGCCAAAATCATCAGGAGCAAGGCCACTATCGTTCCACCATTGCACGAGTTCTCGTTCACAACAATCTCCCCCAGTTATTCGGTGTCCGGTACGGCGTTTTACATGATTGTATGTTGTCACTGATCCTGTGTGACAACACCATTGGGCCCTACATAGTTTTAAGAGTGTCCAGTTCGCACCCGAACGCCCGTTGACAGATTTCAACTGCGCTGATATTATCGTCCTGTAGGCGATAGGTTTTCATGCCCTACACAATGTGGCGTCGTGTGTACCAGGAATTGATCCAACTAGTCCTCCTTTAGGGTTGTAAATGCTAACTGTGCGCGTGAAAGATGAGCAAAAACTGGAGATGCCCGATTACTGTTGCTTGCGAAGAATCCTCCAAGTGAAGTGCACTGGCCGTGTATAATGAGTGGGTACTCACAGCAACAGCACCATGAGGATATCTCTGACCATCTAAAAAGACGATTGAGGTGTTTTCGGCACGTTTTTCGTCGTTTGACCCACGGGTACAATCATACTCCTCCTTCTATTAGGTGTCATTACCTCCCTGGAGGCATTGAAGAAAATGCAGACTTAAAAACCCGGATTAGAACAGTATGTCAAAACATGAATGGGTTTCTGAGATCTTCGGTATCCGGTCTTCTTCATTGGTTAGTGCTTTCCAGATCCGCTGCTACAATAATCAAGCGGGAAAAAGTAAAATGCGAAAAACCATCAAGATCGGCTGGACCAGGCAGGAGCACAGCGATATCAAGTACAACCAATTCACTTTTGCACCTTCGGGACATTGACGGTCCTCGTAGTTTAGGTAATGTCAGCTACCGCACTCATTTTCATCGCCAGCCGGCTTAATTCGAATTTTCCATTGGTGCGTGAAAGAAAAGGAAAATTACGAAGTCCATCTTTTACAATCTTGGTTCGCTACACCGTGCTTTTCAACTATCAAAAAGTTGGAAAACAGGTTGCTTGAACCAACGGGTGAAATAGCTCAATTCCCGAGGCTTAAAACCAAAATATAACGGTTTTTGCACTAACCTTATAGCACCTGTCACCGACGTGGTATTTTAATGAACGAATTCTGGTTCGCATTGGTTGAAGGGCGTAAGCATGTGTAGTATTTGAGAGGCGGAAGCGAACACACTGTCATTTACTTCACTTAAACCTATTTAAAGTCACCCTAATCTCTCCTCGTCGACTGTACATGATGTGTGAAAAAGACATGCGATCGATGCTGCAGTCCCCATCTCCTTAATTTCACGCTAAGTTATCCCTTCTCTTTCGTGGTAGTGGTATTCCTCATTAACTTTCGAAAAACCAACTGGAGCGTATAGAACAAATACGGCTTCTGAAAATGGCCACACTGTGAGGACTGGTTGAGGGTTTGCTGACAATTAAGTTGGCTGTCAGTGCGTGTGCCCATCACAGGGACTGCAAATTTGACAGTCACCCGGAAACGAACACCTAATAGGTGAGAAGAGGATTTTGGCAGATTTTAATAATTCATTTGACCGACGTGTGAAAACCCGGCACCCTCGGTGGGATTTGAGCCCACGCCAGCAAGGTGAAGGCTTTAGTACAGCCGACGCTCTAACCAACTGAGCTACGAGGCCCCACCGGGAACCGTGAGTTAATCACATTTGGGTCAAGTTAACCACCCAGCCATGATGCCATGATGAGCGGTTTGTTGGGCTGCGGACATCAACAGGGAGTTTCTCCTTGTGTCGGCGAGATAACGAAGGTTAGAGTAACTCAATGGTAAGGTCGGACAGTTTATTGTAAAGGTGATGTGAAAAACAAATCAACATAATTTGCATTTTAAGCTTTACTATAACTAGAATGATAATACTTGGCAGAGAATTAGGGAAACAGGTGAAAAATCCGATTAGGGTGACTGAGAATATCGTTTGCTAGAAATTCCACAGTTGAGAATACCATAAAATATATAAGAGTATAGGATTTTATAGGCAAATACAAGGCCAGACTATTGCTCTTAAAAAGATGAAGTTTCACATAGAACTCAACCAGTCAATAACGCCGCTTGCCTAACCTACAGTCTTACCTGACAATAGATTTTTCACGACTTGAAACACTTAGCAGGCCGCAATATTACTCATACAGAAAGATACCAAAGCGAAATATCAGACGAACTGAACAGATGGTTGTCTGTGGGAGGAAACAGCTCCCCTGGCCACTGGGCCCTGAAAGTATGTTTTGTTTTGCACTGCTTCGAAAGGGTTGAGCATACATCTGATACTAAAAGTTAATAATCCTGTTTGCGATACGAACATTATAGTGTTTACCAAACTAAACTAAAATTGGCATTAACCAACGGCCAGTGTCCTGGTTTTCTGTGAAATCTAATAATGGTAAGAATAGGCTAAGCTGTAAGCAACTAAATATTGCGGTCAAAGTGACACCATGATTATACACGTGTCCACGATGCTGATCTAAAAACGATAGGGGAGTTAAAAAAATCAGTTTCCCATGTTAGGCACGAGATGCACAAACGAATACATCCATGAAGTCAAAGACTGAACTAGATTGTCGGTAAAGTTGACTACCAACATGAATCACGACCCTTAATAAACGGGCACGAAACGAGGACCATTTTTGTGGGCGGTAAGGAATGTAAATAACTGAAAAAGTGAGGTCTTCATTCGTGCTCGGACGCAAAACAAAAACTGAAGCTCCAAATAAGACCTGTGCAGGTTGTTTTCGACCAGATCAGAGGGTAGCCACTAGCCTTAACTGGAAACCTGCACACTGCGCATTCGCAGCTGCTAAGGACAACAACAACTGGTAGGCTGGCGGTCTAAGTGGTTCAAATATCTTCAGTTTTAACGCTGCGTCACCTCTACACATCCTTGCTCGGTCGTTTAAATGTATGCCATGACCAAGGTTAGAGGCCAAAAATTACGCATAAGACGATGTGTATCGTACGGACGTCCATGTAAAATGACCCAACCCTCAAAAGCCATAGAGTGAAGATACTAATTTAAACCGTATTCAATGTCTCCCTAGAGCGGACTAACAAGAAAGAATAGACGCTCGACAAGTTGACATATGTCGTTTAGTTCAGAAAAAAGACGTAAGTGACGAATTGATCCTAAATCTCAAAGATTTATCAGTAGTGCGGTACAACTGACCTTTGTCCAATCTCCTCACCTCGTGGATAGACCTGCGTGCAGACGGCAAGGAAGCAATGTGCGACACGACTCAGGGAACGACGGATAGGTCAGTACCTAATAGGCGACCGAATTATATGCCAAATTAATCACAACTCTATCCACTGTGTTCGTTATGGTTAGCATTCGCTGCCGGGTTAGTAGGGTCACACAAAATTTCGTAGGTCTTAGAAGGACCGAATTATGGGTCAAATGGAGATTTCCAGGCGGCGGTTTCAAAATGCATTAGTTGTACTGTGGTCAGGAAAGATCGCGCAGATTCACACTCATTCTTACTGCCGTCTTGTCCGTAAAAATGGCTCAGACCAGCTAGGAATGACATCGCGCATAGTGGTCGGCTTCACGTAAAGCCACTGGCTCTCGCAAGCCGCCCATGTGTCGGTGCAACAAACTATTGTGCGCCCCTTACTAACACAACAATGAATGCAAGCCCTAACGAACACGATGGATAGGGTTATGATTAGGTTGGATCTTTCCTTTCTTTTATTAAGCCCCACCCATAACACCCTGTCCCCACCGGTCCCGTATTACACGCTAAGCAATCCTTTGTTCCCTAAGTGAAGACGCGTGTTATGTCTTTGCCCCAAAGAGTTTCGAACAAAGCTTTGGAGAAATTAAACACGTAATTGTATTTCATAAAATGTTCTTGGCAATCTTTTGGATGGTAGCGAGTTACTGTGAATAACTTTAAAATAGCCAAGGCTCAGCAATCCTAGCGTGTCATATATTCAGTGCCGGGGTCAGTTAAATGCTTACAACCCAGAAGTGTAAATTCCGGCAACCGAAAGAACTAAAATTTGAAGATGGGCACAACATGCATCGATTTCGGAAACATACCAAAGGAAATTCACAATAAACTTAGCTTTCTTTGCGATATCTAGCATAACTGGAAGTACCATAAAAGCACTTCCACATAAGTGAGATCCGTTTCGCTCACTTCTTGTTTAGTTATATCCTGATATTTTTGTGTATAGCAGGAAGTGTGGTGGCAGGCCTAGGCAGGCCGTGAGGCAAACGGTGAACATCGTCAGAATTAAAGGTCGAATTTTCACCTAGCATGACTCGGTTTCGGATTTCGAGTTAATAGGCGCGCTATTGAAGCCATGGAACCCAGAGTCATCTAAGGGCCCCTTACTACAAAAGAACGTCAAGAAAGCACGCAAGGGGTTTTAAATGCTTGAATATGCGAAAAACCCAAATCGACAGCAAAATAAGTTAACGAGCGAACATCTACATAGGAGCACCGACAGATATAAGAAAACGGAAAGCTCACATCATTCTAACTATTAAAGCCGTTTGAGTATGTGTAAATAGAGGCCCGGTTTACATCGTCTTAGTTTATGATTTTAGGCTGCGTTGTGCATTAACTTGTGCTACGGTCAAATTGTGGGTAAAAAGTATAGGCACTCCTTGTCACAAAATTAACATTAACAAGACTACCCATGAGCATGGAAAGCTCAGCGACAAAATATAAAGCCATCGACAGGAAACAAGAGCCCCTTAAGAATAATGAGTCACTTCAACCCATACAACTCACTGCCGAGTTTACAAGTCAGTATAAATTTGGTACTTAAGTAATTACCTTGAACATTTCATCGATTCGTTTTGTGCGATGAGCTGGTCGTTTGGGCTGAATTCCTTGTTCATCAAATAGGGGTCCCCTTCTTTTGCGTCTAACGATGCCGCGGGGAGTGGTTGATTCACGGGGAGCCGCAATTGCATTAGGTCCATGAGCGCCGGGTGAATTAGTAGAACCCAACCTAGAGGGCGAATTGTTGCCTTGAACTGAAGTAACAGCAGCACCAGATAGAGTCCGCACCTTCTTGGGTGAAACAGAATGATTGGGTATGTGGGTTTCGTTGGGAGGTAGCATAGGGTTGAACTGGTACGCAGTCCGGTCCATGGAAAGTGACGGATTGGAAAATGCTCTGCAGCCGGAAAAAGGTAGGACATCTGCCTGCTCAACAAAATTAACTTGATTCGCTGCGCCTTGGAAACAGTTGTACAATCCACCAGCACTTTTGTTGGAAACCACCCCATCCGCACTAGGAAAACTAGCGCTACTTTCCTCAGCATGAAAACTGGCACTGTCCTGAATGTCTGACTGACTCAGCTGACCAGGAACTTGTTCCACTCCATGTACTTCTTCGCTTTTATGGGGCTCCGTTTCAAAAAGCTCAGAGGACTGCAGTTGCTCTGCAGATGCATTGTTGGGAGTCATCTGACCCGATGGTGTGGTGCAATGTTGCTGACAAATAGAAAAACAGTTTTGAGGTGCGGCAGAAACGGAAACTGATGGAATATTCTGGCTCTCGCTCAGCACGATAACCGGATCCGTACAGAAGCTGGACGTGACGGTCGAATATGGTACATCCACAGATACGTTGTCAGTCGTTATTTGCGCTGAATCAAGGGAAACGCCATACTTCGAGCGATCATCAGACGATAAATTATCCGAATTTAAGTCCTGGGCTCTGGTTGACGATGCAGCATTCCCTGGGCTCGAATTTCCCTGAATACGAGCTTCAAGAAGTTCGCGCTTTAAGGGATCCACGTGCAATGCCATTGAAACAAGTTAAAAAGATGCTACTTAAAATAAATTCCGGGGCGTCGTTAATGCTCGAGATCAAAAATCTCGAAGGGAAACAGACCGCACCTGAAAATAGGTGTGGGCAGGTATGGCGTAACCCTAACAATAAAAGTGTCAAAGAAAGGAGTGTGGAGATTCAGACTCCACAGACACGAACGCTGACGCCTATTGAATCTGCAGTACGCAAAAATGGTGCTGGAAACTCCCAAAGCCCAGTCAACTCCGAAAGAGAGGACGGCAAAGCATCTCCACCAAGCAGCGCGCGGTGACTTTATCTCTGATATACAGAAAAACAAATCCTGCTGGTGCAAAGAGTTCAAATCGTTCGAGCTCATGTACCGTACGACACTTTGACATGCCAGGATGAATTAGGCTATGAGGATTCGTTTGTTTTATTTTTTTGTGAAAATTCCTAGATGCCAAATTGATCAGAAAAAAAGACGCATTGTTCGGTTCTGGGACTATCATACATAATCTTGCTTATTGAATATTGTGTTCAAAAATTGGATTCGATGTGTGAATGATAACAAAATCTGGAAAGGCATACAAGAAAATATTTATCGTGTGTAAAAGTGCTCCAGCCGATGTCTCCCATCTTTCAGTTTTCAACAAAATTACCATAGTACAGCTCAGAATTAGAAACCAGTTCTCCGGTACGCGCGCATACCGTTTGAACAGAATGGCACTCCAGCAAGTAGGAACTCAGAAGTATATCGGCGTTTGGGTGATAAAAATTTTGCAGCCATTAAGAAACCTTTGGAATGCAACTTCAAGTATACCCACAAGCAAGCTGCCATTAACACTTTTCACTGAAGTATGCTTCTCAAAGATTTTCTGAAAGTTTAACGGTGGCAATTTAAATACGCGATGCAAGCAAGAAGATTCTAGGGGCAGCATGAGTACAAGCTACCCAGAATGGTTCTGAGATGGACAACAAAATTAGACAGATTTCATGGAGCTCTCCCAAATGCAACACGCCTGAATAACCTAAATTTTTATCCTCATAATTACTGGTAATTGCACTGGGATTGTGCGATCTGGTGTGGGTTCTTTTTCGAAAGTCGCAACTACAACAGGTCTCCTGGGACATCTCTTCCAACTACGCATGCCCAATCTAGATTGGACGTGACAAAGTACCTATTATCAAACTGTGTCATATCCTGCCTGACACAATTTCTATTGCTCCAACCCTGGAGGCACTCAAACATCGTCTTCAGTGACACATGCCACAGCAAAAAGCGGGCTATATTACCTTACACCCTGCTAGAACCCACCCCGTCTATTCACGTCAAGCCTCCGGGGTAGCAATGGGATTCGACGGGGTTGGACGGGGCTGGGGACGGGGCCTTGTGCAAAAATCCCCCCGTTGCCCCATCCAACAAAAAATTCCCAGCGTGACGCCTCCTATTTCACATTTTTTACCCCAGCCCGCATTCACACTTCTTTTTAATTCCTTGCATGTAGCTCTGTTCTCTTTTTGCACGCTGAACTGTGGAACATCGCAACCCTTAAGGCCTACGGAAGATAGCCCAGTGATATTGTCAGCAATTTTCGTCTACGAAAACACAAAGCGTTCGCGTTTAACAACCCAACACCCTTATTTCATAAGATCAGCCACCCCTCGCGATGATATATAATATAGGAATGCAATTATATGCATTTGATTCTTTATTAAAAAACAAGCAAAGTAAAAGTGTAATAAAATTATTTACAAAGGTGCTAGCATTCAATCAGTATACGATATCCTCGTCATCTGTATTCTGCCGGGCCGATATCTGAAAAAAAAAATTGGTTCGGTCAGAAGAATCTAACCAAGGTGATTGTATAGTGAGTCAAGTTGTAGCTAACATTAAATTTATAGTTTACTTCTGCATATAAAGTCAAATAGCTTAAACTAACTACCAGGTAATTTGTATTAAATTTATCAACGGGAGTTACGGTGCCTTCCGATTGAGCAAGTAGGAAGTTCATTCTGGGGAATGTTGTCTCCAGGGGAAGCTAAATGGATTTCTCGAAATCATTCAATGCAAAATGTTTCACCATCTCAGCACTGCCAAAGCGTTTAGTTCGGCCACCATAGCGGTCTCTGGTTCCATGAAACCATTTGATGACTGTTTCCCGAACAATTTCATCATGGCAGGTACCATAATGAGCGTTTCAGCAAATGGCCTCTATATGTGTCAAAACGAGAAGATTGACCTACCACTGACGTCAGTGGATAACGGGCTACATATAGAAGACCTCTTGCTCGTTAACCCAGCTCGACAGAAGTTGAGACATATCGGTGGTCCGAGCATGGCCTCAGAATATTTCTTAAGAACTATTTCTTGCTCCTGCCATTCATTGTAGACAGATATTTAATTTATAAGCCATGTAGAATTGCTGTGCCTGCTAACCTACCGTTTGTTGTGCAACGTTGGTATCGGCGCTAAACTTGGAAATGAAGTCATAATAAGCCTCGTTCGGGCAAAATGGCAAAGGGATGATTGGCAACTGCATGTCCTTGTCGACGATCATCACCTGTGTTCGTCCATCATAGCCACCATCCGTCCCAGTGCCCAGTTTGAGTACTTCTTCTTTTAAGTAGTCAATTTTTTTCCTAAATTAATATTATTGAAACATTTTAGTTACCTTACCAGAGTGTTGCAGCTACGCCACTATCAGTTGCGAATTCAACTAGTGAGTACATCTGCATGACCTTAAAACAATGGAGATATAAAGTCACTGTACATTATAGGTGTGTAATAGGGAAAGGAGGAAAAATTGCCCCTCAATATTAAAGGGGACATATCTACAAATAATATTAGATAAATTGGCAGTACATGTACTATTTTCTAAACGGGGGGATCTAAAAATAAAAATTTTGGAGGATTAACTATAAGTCGTAAACACGTCCGTGCAGTCCAAGTAGGGGTGGTACTGTATCTCGTTAGCCAATACAGATGTCAATACACATGTTCGGTTGCCGATAAGTACAGCATTATTGGGTGCTTCTGTTGACAGCATGTACTCATTGTGGATAATTGAATTGGAACTGCGAGGTATCTTCAATGCCCAAATGCACGTTCCTCCCATTCGAAAGAGGCTTGCTAATGCTTGTTCTATGCGTTTGCAAAAGCGTCGGCGGATCCCTTGAGACCTCCGTGTGGTACGGCCGAAGCAGCTGGAACAATAAATGCAATGAAGAGTGAGACAGTTGTGCTTTCAAGCAGAATTCCAGCAAGTTTGTTGAAAAACTGTTCCCACCAAACCTATTTCGGCTTTTGTTGACCTCAAGGTTGTCTAGACCACCTTATAATTACGTAAAATTATCTACCCACTGAAGCCTCTGGGCTAAGCTCGGGAATTTGCCGTTTCGAAATTCTTTGGCCACCGTGGATGACGTAGACGTGACAGAGGGATCCTCAGGGGTGGCGTAATATGCCCTCTTAGCACATGCATTCCAATTCTAAATCATGTTTCGGTGACAACCCCAGTAACTTAGCTTCATAGTTACTTTGAAAGCTGGTCAAAATCCAAAATATGACTGATATTTCTGCATATTCCAGAACCAGTCTCTCGGTAGATTATTCAATCACATAAAGAAACTAATTTCACGTCTAGTTCCTCAAAGGCAGCTGCAAATCATGCCATAGGAATACTTCAGTATGACAAAAAACATGAAAAAAAAACAGTGGATACCGTACGGCAGTCCTTCTAAGGGCGAAAAAACACAGCGCAAATGAAAAGTAAGGATACAGCGTAGAGCTCGGTCAACAGTTGAGTGTCCTCCAAATCATCAACTAAAACAAAACGTATCATAGGTCGTGCAATAGTGACTTTATTACCCACGCAAATAGGCTGATAATCTTTTCATAGACAAATGTGCATAGTTATCCTTCTACTTTAAGCAAGTCAGGCATAAAATGAGTAGATAGACGAGTTAATCTATCAACTTATTTAATTGTCAATATTCAGTTTTTCAAGGCTAAACTACACAGGGGCCATGGCCCCGTCCATTACCTTCTAGCCCTGCATAAGGACGGGGCCGTGTGTTGGCAGGGAAATCACACGTTTTTTAAATTAAGTCTTTATCCAATGGCTAATTTCATTACCTCCAGCATTTCTATTTCCTCTTATATATAAGTGACAAAAAGAGAGTTCACAGATATAAGCATATTTCCCTGAACTGCACTTAATCTAACTGAAACCTCTGCGAGTTTTGCACTGATATGGCTAGCATTTCTGTTTGTAATGAAGGAAAACTTTGATATAGTCACTTAGGTACTTAATAAATAGCCAATTCCATTTAATTTTCTGCACTTGTTATAATATAGAGGTCAGCAGTGATCTATTTAGTCGTTAGGATGCAAGGCGCACTAATGAATAAGACCTTTAGGATTCTGTTCCGTCCTCTTTTTTACTCTATATGATATGTCATCATCTTTATTAAATCTAGTTTAAATATGTTAAAAATAACAATAAGGTAAACATTTCTTCTGCGTTAACTCACTGTCTTATATTGTTATCACATCTTGCTGATATTTTGAAAAAATCTCTATAAATTCATATCCTCTGTATAGTAATATAATGACTAAACTGATCAGTACCAATACGCTTATTACTGTACGCCTAGTCTGAAATATACTAGAAATGTCAAAGGATTCTTTTGCAGAAGTGGTTCTAGTAAGACATTCACGTGTAACGGTGGCTATTAAACCCTTTGCTTTTCACTTCATTTATTATATAATTCTTTGTACTCTAATCCGCATCTCCAGAATGAGTTACGATGAAAGACATGGGATTTCATTAATCATCACTAAGGTCTTCACTGCAGACTCTTGATGGTATTGTTGCATTTCTCTCAATATTCTTTTGTACAGAAGAACCCCACCGAAAAATGTGATTTAGAACGATGTAGAACTGCAATAATCGTAAGTTTCTATTGGCACTCACTTACATGGCTTTAAAATTTAGAATGATGTGAACTTTCTCTTGCAGTAATTCTCGGAATTCATAAGGACACATGTACTTTGTATGACATTGTTTTCGACTAATGAAAAATAAAAATGTGAATTAACAGGAGGGAATTTTTGTTTTCTGCGGAGTAGAAAGCTTAGGGTTCATATAACAACCGGCCTCAAATGCCTGGTCCTAAGCTCCTATAAAAGAGGCCAATCGAGAACGCTCTCAAACGCTTTCCCACAGTCAAAGATATCATATCTATTGTATAGACCTTGTCCTTTCATCAGTACTGTGTTTTATGTAAACTTTATAAAATCGCGTGATAAAAAGCTGATTATAGTTATTGCATATTCATCCTCAGTCTACAGTCCAGATTTTTTAAATAGAGAGATGTATTCAGTTTATTTTTTAAAAAAAGTAATAAACAGAGACTTGGGAAACTCTACTTTTATATTTCGGGGTTTTATAAAAAGCTGTTCGTTGGTTGTGCCAAAATTCACAAATAAAATCGTTCTCATATAAGTTAAATGGTCACTGTTTTTGGCAATTTTATGTGTTAAGTTGACGGAGTTTTGTTCTTTGCCAGCCGTGGCCCTCACAACTTTATTGTCATATTCTTGATGAAGGCAAACAAAGGCACCGTTAACCATTCGTAAAGTCTTCATCGGATGCTAGAACCGTCCAGTTGCGTGAGGGTTAACGTGCAGAATATTAAAGAGAAGGGAACTAAAGTAAAGGCAGATGGCTTCGAACCATCCTCTCGGATGAGCCACTTGATGCTGGACCAAACCTCTCATCTACGTTCAAAAAATAATTTCGCGGACCCTTCTGAGCTTTATTAATTGTTTTTGCAGGGTAATTTGTAAGGGTATCTAGTTTGGAAACCACCGTGCAGGTAGCACTAGAGAGCTCCACTTGTCTTGTGCAGGTAGTAAATACTGGTCCTCAACTGGCACCAAAGTCGTCACTGTGGCCCTTCGAAGCAAAGCTACACCCTGGTGGACGCCTCAACCTCGGGCTAACTCAGGTGAGGCTGTCCGGCGCCATGTGAGTCCCCACCCCAGGTAATGCTGCTCTCCTCCTTATCCTCTCTTCCTACTTCCAGGAATTTGAAAGGCCTACGGAGAGGGCGACATGCAATCCAATATGTGGCAAAGGTTACCGTGGTTTCCTCTTCCAATAAAGCAAACTGTGACTCTTCATGGCATTTGGCAGCCGTCTTGGGTGTCTCAACAGTTCTATTTGGGGACAGCTCTGCTAAGCACCTAGTAAAGTACGGGGCTAGAAATGATACCCTTAAACAAATACGAGGGCTCACTTCCTCTACAAACTGGTCTGGCTCGCAGATGCGCAACTTTCGGTCGAAAAAATCAAACAACAAGCGAAAACGCCAATACCTCATACTTTAAGGGCTGCTAGGGTGCATCTGCTAAATCTAGCAGTCTGAAATGTTCATTCTAATTAAAGACAATACGAGGAACGACCAACCGGAACGGATAACGGCGTTAGTCGCCCAAGGACTGGTGTGATTCAAAGTGGACATCGCTACAATCAGAGCGGCCCAATTCTTTCAAATGGTCAGCTGGTGGAGGTGGGTGCCGGATACACTTTCCTGTACAACAGCCGTTCAAAGGCCGAACAATGCGACGTCAGTGTCACCTTTCATCTAAAAAGAACCCTGTGCGACGACTTCCCTGTCTACCGTAGGGTATAGGCTTCGCCTGATGACCGTGCTATGAGCGCCTATCCCCCGCCCCTCCAATGACGAGCTCCGGCAAGCGAAGAAGACATTATACAACGACCTGCACGCCATTCTAGTGGCTGTACCAAGGGCATTCAAACTGATTTTCCTTGGCGAATTCAGCACACGCGTCAGGGAAGAGCACGTTGTTGGGAGATATGGCTGTGTTCCCATGTTCTTGGTGGATGTAACTAAAACAGCCTCCTTCTTTGCAAACCTCGCCGAATATCACCTCTTGCTGAGCAAAACGTTCTTCCGCCTTTCGATGCGGGAGAGGGCCACGTGGATACACCCCCGATCACGGCACTGGAAGCTGTCAGACTATTTCTCATCTGGAAGCGGCATCGCCTGGACGTACTGGTGACTGGACGGATCACCACCACTTCATCTCCGAAATGGAGTTCTGACTTCAACCCCACAGAAAACCGTTAGGTAAGCGTTCACCGCGTAAGTTGAATACTCTTGTGTCAATTTGCCTACTCTAAGTTTTGATTTCAGCAACCAATTTGCCCAGCGACTTGAAGACCTGCAAATTACATATGTTAACGCCACCGTGGAGACACGATGTCGTGAATCGTGGAAATTCATCCAGTACAACGCTCTCGACGTCCTCGGACATGCTCACCATCACCACCATGACTGGTTTGAGGACAATGGTGCCCATATCCGCAAACGACTTGCTGAGAAGAACCGACTACTCGAAGTCTACATGGATCACCGGATCGACGTCAACAGAGCAGGTTGCTTCAGATGCCGATGCCTAGTACAGCAACAGCTTCGGGAGCTGCAGAACACCTGGATGGCTCGCAAAAGCTGTGAAAGTCTACGTTTACGCGGACCGCAATGAAATGAGAAAATTCTTTCAGGTCATCAGGGACGTCTATGGCCCCTGCACAAAGGGAACCGCACCACTGCTGAGCTCTGATGACACAGCGCTTCTTATAGAGAAAACAAAAAGTCAGTTTGGCAGGGTAAGTGTTTCAGAATTGTCCTCAACCCCTCATCAACCATCTCCGATGCTGCCATTGACTGGTTTCCCAAAGTGGGCATAAACAATGACCTGGATATCCCGCCTTCACTACCAGAAACCATCCGGGCCTTGCAATAACCTTCCAGCGCGCAAGCCAATGCCATTCCAGCCGAAGTCTATAAGCGTTGTTCCCCGCGGCTGATGGAGGTAATTACAGCAGTATTCCAGGAGATGTGGGGCCAAGGACAGGTTCCTAAGATTTTCAAGGACGTGGCCATCATTCATCTATACAAGCTGAAAGGGAAGCGGCAAATCTGTGATAACCACAAAGGCATCTTACTGCTTAACCTCGCCGGGCAGATCGTCGCTCGCATTCGTCCTAATCATCTTGACAACCACGTAGATCTCGCGGGAAGTCAATGTGACTGCCGACGAGACAAAGGCACCACCGAAACGATCTACTACAAAAGAAATTCCAGGTAATGCACACGCACCTCTACACTATCTTCGAGGATCTGACGAAAGACTTCGAAATAGGGAATTGTGATGGATTGTGAAAAATCATGCAGAAATTCGGCTGTCCTAAGCTCAATGACGGGATGATGGCGTATGTCACTAACAACTGGAAGGTTTCCGGAGCATTCGCAGTGACCAACGGATTGAAGCAGGGTTAGGTACTGGCTCCCATTCTCTTTAGTCTTATGTTCTCTGTCATGTTGCGTGACGCAGCAACGAGGGTTTTGGCTCCTCAGTGGGTCCACGAGCGTTCTCTAATCGATTTCTGGCCTATAAACTCCAGATAATAATGAAGATAATAATTTCAAAAATAATTAAGTGCAGAAATTGAGTTAAGTGATCTAGAAATGAGTGTTTGGGGTGAGACAGGCATTTCAATGAACATTTGAGTCGAAGACGATTAACTACTCTGGAAAAACCACGCACTTTACATTCTAAAAACAAGAAGTTCTGAAAGTAGTATATGAGGATGAAGACGTAGACATACATAAACGAAATTAAGCCTTCTTTTTAAGAACGCTCGGTTCTTTACTACTACGAAGTTTGTAGGGAAGCAGCATGGGTGGATTACGCGTAGCAGAGATTTTCTTATGAAAATAACGAAACTTCAAGAATTATCAAATTAACTCTAAGCGTGAAGAAAATGTATTTCCAAAATAGTAAAGGAATGAATTTGGTATAACTGCGTGAAACATGAATTATTAAGGTCAACAGACGAATTGCAATGCAGAATTGACAAGAGTGCAATAAACCCCTGTGAAATATATGTGGATAAATGTAGGGTAAGGATGCCTTGTATGGCCACCAAAACATGATACTGGAAGAGGAACCGGCTACTAAAGATGTGACTTTTGCGTTAAATTCCAAGAAAATAATGTTTAGAACTATGGCAGAGATTATTATTAAGTTTTTGTTTAGGTTTACCTTTGAGGTTAAGGCCAGAGTTGTGGTTAGGCTCATGATTAGGCTAATGGTTAAGGATATTATGATGTTGACTATAGAGTTAAGGTTTAGTTTATGGCTAGTTTAAAGATTATGGTGAGGGTTTATGTGTTTATTAGGGTAAGTGTTAGCGTTAAGACACGGGTATCTTAGCATGAGGCCACCTTTTTAAGTGGGTGGCGTTTTTCCTTTTCCCATGACCTGTTAAGACGACCTTATTTAGTGAGTATTTGCCTGCCACTGCGTAAATGCTGCATGATAGATCCTCATGTTATTTGCATCTGGAAACTTGCTCGGGTTAGGAAAAATTTTGAGGTTTGAACGCTAGTGACCGTACCGAATAGAATTGACTGTGGATTCAAAAGTTTGCGACCGACGGTAGTAGCGCCTGGAATCCTCTCTCAGTTCAATTTCGTAAGTATTTGAGGCCTATGGGAAATGAAATGAAGATTGAATGCTGAACTTTCTCACTTGAAATACGTAGACTCCTTTAACTGGCTTTCTACCCTTGCGCTATATCTCATGGCAAGTGCGATTGGTTTGCATCTTACTCTGTCAGTTCTATTCTTCAATGTAGAAGAACAAGGAGCTGAGGCCGCAACTGTCACTGGAATAGATGAAATTTATCATGTGCTTGGCTCCACCACCGGTGGACTTCAAAGTCACGCATCCATTCGCGATTGCCACCGTCGACGACGAGGGAACAACAATATTACTGTGCCACGTGTCTGATCCCAAGTAAATGAACGTCAGCACGTTAAATATTCATAAGGTGCTCTGCATTCTAGCGATTAACTATTCGACGACACATAACTTCTTGGCATTTAGGGTAAGGATGCCGTGTATGGCCACCAAAACAGGCTACGGGAAGAGGAACTGCCCACAATACATGCGAATTTGCGTTAAATTCCAAGGAAATTTAGCGTTAGGCTTACATATGAGTTTAAAATCAGAGTTGGGGTTAGGGTCACGCTTAGGCTAAGATTTTTTGTTGTTTTCGTTCTAACTTGTTTACTTTTAGCTTAGGGCTTGGGTTAACATCAAGAGGCGACAATTTATTTACTTTTACAATTTACAATTTGTTTACTTTTAGCTTAGGGCTTGGGTTAACATTAAGAGGCGACAATTTATTATTTTATGGTAGGGTTAGTGTTAGCGCCAAGACACGGGTATATGTACCCTTCGGGAAATTTACCGTAAGGTTGCTCATTTTAAGCGGGTGGGGCGGTTCCTATTCCCGCGTCCTGTTTAGGCGGCCATACAAAGCATCTCTACGAAAATGAGTTTTGTAGGTTAGATAAGCAAACTTCGCCGTGTCACCAGCACAGATATGGCCATAAGCCCAGACGCGCGTTCCGTCGATACCCCTGTTGATATATGACGCAAAAGAAAAACCTTCGGCTCCTCAGTTTTACTCACAGCACAACCCCATGCGCTGTATTTTGCATGAGCTCCAGCACTGCATGAAACGAATAAATATACAAAATAGCAAACAAAGAAGTTGGATGTGAGTGCTCGAGAAATGAGAATTTTAGATTTTGAAGTGGCCGTTTCTGTCGAAGACAGTCATAGTGTTCTTATAACTTTCCACTTAATAGAAGTTACTTTACATAAAAGTAACATAAAACGTAGTATAAGCCAACCAGGTAGTGCGACCCCCGTGTTCCTACGCAAATGTAGTCATTAGCCCAGATGGGTGTTAAATCGACGTTCTTGCTAATGCGAGACCTAAGTCCCGTCAATTTTATCCTCCATCCTTCTCTGTGCACTGTCTGGATGAGAAGCATGTCATCTGCGTGTGAAGCATAACATTTCCCAGAATAATGGGCTATGCAATTGAAGGTAAGTGCCTGAGACATAAACATTTAAGGTCAAGTCTACAGTTACAAGCTTATAAACTTCTTCACAGGAATACCCGCAACATGCCTATTTTACGTACAACTAGCATTATAAGCAGTATAAATATACCTGACAGTGAATTCACAACACTCTTAGCCATAAGCTCGGCCATGTGTTTCGTGTTTCTACCCACCGTTTCATGGAGCGCCTGGAGCTGCGGCACCTCAGATTTGACCACAGACTGCTCCATTTGATAAGCCACAGGTAGGTGTGAAGCGAATAAATGTATAACTTATAAGGAAAAGGATTGGGATCGAAGTTCACGTTCGGGGACTGCAGAGCACACCACCACCACCACCACCACCAGTGAAACCAACACATCACTGGCGGATATTGTAGCGCCATTTAGAATTGCCTAAGGCGAATCCTACAAAGAAGCCTACCCTCGTATGCGTGGCATTTAGACGCGAGTGGACGGAGTTCTGTAAACTTTGCAGTCAACTCTCGAGCCCAGTTAAGACTGTCGGTCGTGGGAAACATTTCTGGTACATATCGCATTTGTATAACCTGTATGTAAAGCACATCATCCCACAACCTGATGGTCTTTCGTTTGAAGATGAAGGTTCCCAAAAGCTACTAATAAAAATTAAAATTAAAAAAATATTTTTATAAGTTTTTTCCTTCTGTGGCATGACCGCACGCCACTGTTCCTCCAGATAGCTGTTGTGATAGGAACGGTAGCCAGATTACCGAAGAAACGGCAAACTGGATGACGGACCATGAGTCCCTTTGCGAGTATGATTTTTACCTTATTCGACATTTGGCGCTTCCAATCCCACAAAAGTAACTGACATGTCAACCATCATGCTGACCTTAATAAGTAAAGCACTGGTAAACACCCCGGGGTATACAGGAGGTTCAAAAAAACCACTGTACTTTGCAAGTGCCTGACTGACTACGTTTCCAACCAGTTAGAATAATGAGTTAAGGACAAAGAGTCTCGTATCTAACATGGGTAACCCACAAGGTTAGCCTAGAAATTAACTAAGAAGTTGCCTTAACACTAACTACGCCGATAAAATCCGACAAGATATGAGGAGCTGACCAGCAGATAAGGTCATCGTAGATGCCAAGGAACATCGAATAACCAGCCTTCTATGTACTATATGTGATAGTTGTCCTATGACGACAGTTCGACCGTCGATTTCGACGAGGTCCACCGTATGCTCCACACCAGGTGGTGCAGGGACGGTGACTTGCGCGTGAATTAGTTTTAAGTGATAGTAGCCTTGCGCTGCAGCTACCGCACTCTGTTGTCCTATGGAACAACCGGTTAACGGACACAATGGGATCGACCAAGATTCCAAGCACACGCGCCTTCTCCATTGACAAATTTACACACCTCACCGCGGAAAGAATAAGAAAGGCCAATTAAGTGCTGACTGTCGGAAATGACCGGGAAACAGCTGTCTGCGTCTGACATGTTAGTACCTTAACGAACTTTCTATGAACAAGGATCGCGTTATACTTTTTAGCCCTGGTTACTACTGCACTGGCTAGTCGCGCGATAGCATCAGCAGCAGCAGTGGTTGTCACGTCAACCCAACTTCCTTTCGCCCGTCACTCCTCTCCTCCCCACCCTCTCTACCTCGACTCTCGAGACGTGTAACAACAAACTCTTGTAGCTGTTGCAAGTTGAGACAATTGAGTGACTACCATGACAACGGAAGGAAAGAAATGCCCCGTAGTTTCCATGGCCACATCTTAAAAGTTTCCGATTTAGAAGCACGGTTCTAGCAGATAAGGCAACATTTGACATACCGTTGGGCAGTTGACGGCTGTGGGATGTTTGCTGCAACTAATAACTACGACTTTGCTTTTGAGGCAAACCTCACGAGCGGAGTCCTCGATGCGGACGGCAAGGTGATTGATACGTCGATAGAAGACAACTACTCTCGTAACATCACTAAATGCTGCCAGACGTTCATCCGAATTTTGTCCTCTGTGCTGGGCACACTGATTCTCCTCTGCCTCTACTTAGGCGCAGGCGCCTGGATGTTCCAATACCTGGAGAAGAGCAACGAAGCGAATGCCTGCTACGACACTTACAAGCTCTACCTCGAACGACTGAACACGTCTATGATCCGGGCTACAGGAATCGTGAACTCGGGCCTGGATGAGGCAGAGGTCGCTGTTCGTTTGCAAACCGCCATGACGGATTTTGCGGACAGCCTGTTTACGCTCGATTTTCCGCCCAGCAAGAACTGCTCTGTCATTCATACCACGCCGTTTGGATCTAAATGGAACTGGGTCAATTCATTGTACTTCTGTGCAACAATACTTACCACCATCGGTGAGCTGGATTCCGGCATATCTTTAATTATTTTACCATCTAAGTCCAAACTGTGATAGAGACGGCCCACAACAGCAATACATGTGGCTTGCTGGGCAATTATGACAAGGAAGAACGTTGTTGACAGAACCAGAAAATAGGTTTTGTCAGGAAGTTTGAGATTTATGCATTCACCAATTTCTGGTTAAAAGCCAGTAGCTGCCCTAATTTCGTTGCAAACCAAATTACTATATTCGAAGATTAGTTCCATAGTCATGTAACGTTTTGCTGCGCTGAAACACAAGGTAGATACTAGATAAAGAGCTAGTTTGACAATGAGACTGCCCTCGAAAAACATATGACTGACCCTTTTGAAAAGAACAGGCATGCTTATTTTGAGGACAGCTAGCAGTTAATATTATTCCCACAGGGATGACGGGCACCGATCTGTCTGGATTGTAAAACGTAAAATTGCCCTTCCCACTCTGTATTGCAGGTGTGAATTTAAAGTCCATACTTGTGGCCTTTGTTCTATTAGCAATAAATAGGTGGTACGCCTTACCAACAGAGACCGAGGCACTGGGATATCCATCACATTGACCCTGTTATCTCTGGTAAGATTTCCCAAGTAGTGCTATAACTAAATGCAGCGTTACTGATTATTCCTTGTACCTTATATCCATCAAGGTATTCCCTTCAGTAGTTAGACCATAAAATATGGGAATGTTCTGGTTCGTTTAATTAATTAGCAATAGTGTCCGGTATTATGAGTGGCGAGCCGATTCGAATTAAATTGCTCGCTAGAAAATGCAGGAGGTTGGAAAACCTTAAATATTTGTTATGCGGTTCCCTTGAATCTTACTGGTTATAGTGTTATCATATAGAAAGGTATTTAAAGCTCTGCGATGATACCGATACTCTCACTGAAGAAATTAACTGTGGCAAACATCGGTGAGAGCATTTGCCTACAAGTTCCCGATTCATTGAGAGGTAGGCCGTGTACCACGGGCGTTAGCTAGATCAGAGTTGAGTTGCTAACTACGCACCTTCTTATGATTAACGGTGTTTGCCATTGCACAATGTTTCCATTAAATAACTTATTATTCAGCACATTTTTTAAGTGAACAGACTTTTATTTGTTGCTATCATCATGCACTACCCAGGAAGTGACAATAGCTTCATATAGCCTGCATTACAGGGAGCAAATTTTTGTGATTGTATTTTTTGTACAAGCTTTGTTCAATTTATCTTCCAACGGCATCTTTTCAAATTATTTTCCAAACCTTAGATAAGATTTTCAAATTTCAAGTTGATAGCCAATGACTGGCCACAATTTGTCTTTCAGTCAAATCTCGTTGAAGTGACTCACCTCCAGTATCGGTTTTCAAAGCCCCACTTCAAAGCTGCACTTCCCACAATTGATTTTTTGTAATATTGCCAAAAATTATGCCCATGGCTTACGGAGTGATTATCACAGCTCAGTAAAGGATTATACGTGGGTCCAAAAATCTCTGTAGAGGAGTAGGCTGAACTAAAAAACGGACGTTATTTTAAAACAGGTTGAATACGGCATACGTGCTTTTCCTTGATAATGGCTTAGTTGCCAACGAAGGACTTACCGAAAAAGAACATCCATGTGATTTTATTTCTTTTTCTAACTGATCGCGTTTTTGCACCTTTCCTTTCTTACAGGCTACGGGCACATCGCGCCAAAAACTCAGTACGGTCGTATGGTATGCATGTTCTATTGCATCCTCGGGATTCCCTTGATGCTTATTTATCTGGGCAGCATCGGCCAGATGTTGGCTCATGCCTTTCGCTTCGTGTACGTGAACTTATGCTGTTGCCGGTGCTTCCATGACATCAAGATACGTCGCCGAAACCGCCAGAGGTTTCGCCTAATGCGTCTCCAGGAGGATCTGCACCGGCACCTCGAGCTGCAGGCCAAAATACACGGAGAAATGGTGCCACCCCCAAAGGCGAGTTTGGTGCAAACGGGAAAATTTTGACGCCTTTTTTCTGCTTTTCTAATTCCTCTGCTTCTGCTTCTCCCCTGCATCATCCTATTGTTTCTTACTTTCTTTCTTTATTTTATTCCCTACATCAACGACTTTCGAATTAAAGCAGCTTGAGGAAGATACTTAAAAAGTACACATCATGATTCTTTCCAAATGAAAATAGTAATGTCGGAAATCTTTCGTGCGGGCTCCATGTAATTCAACGTTTTTCACTCACTTTTTGCCCTATTCCATCCCCACTCTTCTTCGTCCACATCGCATACCTTAACATTAAGACTTGTTAAGACGGAGTTTTAAGCGACATCGAAGGAATAGTTTGCTTTATTCTGTTGCATTGTACTCGGTGTTCACAACGCTCGTAATATCTATTACACTGACAGACTTAGATCCGGATTTAATTAACGCCATCCCCACAGTGCTGTTTTAGAAGGTTAAACTAAGGTACTTGTGTGGGAGGAGCTAGGTAGGGATTAGAAGTCATCGCCTTCATGAAAGACTATCAGTAATTGAAGGCAAGAAAGTGCTTCTTGTATACGAAAGGCTTTGAGAGAAGGGTGGTTGGGGAAAAACCGTAGGTGACGGTACCATAGGTAAAACTTGCCTATTTATTCTATTCAAGCAGCTCGGTTTCTTTAAGGTTAGCACAATTTTCACGGTGATATTAGTGTTTAAGCCATTTTTTGAAATTAATTCAGTTTTGACAACTTCATGTGATTAGGCTAATCAGCCGATTCCGTTTTTCCATATTTCGTAATCACGCGATTGATCTTTCACTGTCTGTTTGTGTACTTAAACAAGATAATGGTAAAAATGTACTTTTGTCAGTTCTTTGTCGAGTATGCAGCCCACCGCTTCCTCTAGTCCCACCCATAAACCCATAGTACCATAATCCTCGTATAGCAGGTGCCTTTGTTTCTCGCTTTATGAGTAGGCCTACACACGATACCGTTGCCAAAGTGAATTTATATGAAAACTATGGCAATGTTATTGCTTTAGTGCCTAAATGACTGCTCCCTTGCATTCTCCTTCTTAGTTTACTCTGGTGATGGTGGATTACAACTCAGATGATGACGAAGAGATTCAGGAGATAGACAAGGAGTTCCAGGAGACTGACGAGGCAGGCATTCCGATCTGTATTGTGATGGCCGTGATTGCGGGCTACGTTGCGTTTGGTACCTACCTATTCCGAATTTGGGAGACAGACTGGACTCTCGTTGACGGGGCATACTTCGCAGTCATCACCATCTCCACCATCGGATTTGGTGACCTCGTTCCTGGAAACGGGCGCTTTGAGCAGGTAAGTAGACAATCCTCTCAGGAACCTTCATATAATTCGGAGTATTTGACTCCGTAGTGCGGCCTTCCGAAATATTTTGTACGGGCACCTAATGCTCGGAGAGCTCAGGAATTTGCATTGCGTAGGTGCATGTATCCTTCTGCGTCTTTTGGATAGTACTGCTAACAACGTCCGGCGAAGTTGCGGCTGAAGACAGTTTTGTTCAGCTACCTCAAGGCACATACTGGTCAAAGCAGGTTGATTGAATACTGTGAATTTGCTGTTAGTAGGATAAAAGCTACAGAGTTGCATTTGATTTCCCTTAATCCACCTACCATGCGTTAATTCGCAGTCACGTTTCATACAATACTTTACGAATGGCACTCAGATGCATTAAGTTATGGGGAACATAAGCCCTCCATTGAAATGTAGTCTCTCACAAAGTCAGCCGCTCATCTTATCTGTGGTTAATGTTAAGGAGTTTACTTATGCGGCGATGGTGACATAAAATTATGGAAGTTCCATGCAAATTACTTCCGCCGCATGGCTGGCCGAGGCCTGGAGCAGGGAACTACTGTCAGACATCCTGCTGCCAACATATTTTTTCAAGAGTAGGATCGTCATGTTCGACGCCAGTCGACGCATTCAGCACTGGTGGTGCACCACCTGGGGCTGGGTAGGACTGGCTGATGACGGCTAATGAGCCAGAAATGGCCATTCCAGTCTCCCTCGTCTTTGTTGGCAAAGTTCCTCTGACTATAATAATAGCCGCTGTGTGGCTGCGGGCGGGCCCCAAGAGTGAGCCCCCAGGGAAAACAGGAGGAGGAACCGGTGAGCGTTTATCAACGGATATTATGGCTATGGTTAAAGTTTAGTTTAGGGTTAATCTTAGGGTTGGAACACGAGAATGTTTACCCTTCCTGAAATTTTGCGCAGAGCCGTCTTTATTACGTGGGACATTCCTATTCTCGTTTACTGTCAGTGGGGTGCGAGGGAAAGGGGGTCTTAATCACAAAACCTGCAATTGTGGCCAGAATCACTTATGTTGACTTAAATTTTTCGGGATATCTCCAACTTGGAATACTTTCTCCAACAGCGTCATTGAGCACGTTACAGCATCTGACCACTGGCTTATTACAATGGCGACTTAGTGTTCGGTTTTATACGCTCGGTAGTCACTTTTCTCGCTAACAAATGGGTCGATCCTTTGTTAATCGCATTTTTGCCTTTGCTTTTCGATGAGTGCAAAACAAATACAGGTAACATACATGAGATAAACAAAAAGGCAATTGTATGCTAACTACATCAAAGTACGTTTCCCTGAAAAGTGTCTTTTTTAAGGAAAGATGGATTCTGTTTCATGAAATTCAAAGCTATTTGCTTGAACGACGTTTTATTTCCAAATATACACTTGTTTCCCAAGTGGGTTTATGAGGAATTATGTATGCTCAGGAAGTTTTAGGCAAAATATTGTGGGTATTTCTTTACAGAACACGCACACGAACTCGTTGTTAAATAGTAGTCATATAAAAATAATGGTTGTGACCTTTCTTAAAACCCTGCAATCCCAACCTTTACAGCCATATTTAATTTACATATGAAAACGCTATGAAAGGATTCTTTTCCCTTTTCCATCCTATATAAAATAATTAAACACATACGAGTTCCGAAAAACAGTGAAAACACTGGCTAGATAGCTAGTGTTATTACTTCTAGCAAGATCATTTTGTGTGATGAGAAATGCTCCGACGGTAAATCGATATGCCATGCATGGACGTTCCGTCTGCATTGGCCTAGCATCCAGTACTCATGAGTGTCATTAACGAGGCAAGGAAAACGGGAATGTCCGTAACTGATTGATTTGCTATAATTAGTGCGTCCTTACCAAAACTCTGGATACCAGCCCTAAGGCTGGAACACGCGCCATTTGGTAACTACATCGAACGTGATGCGAATGAGTTATAAGTCGAACTCGTGTCGACTTCGAGCCCCCAAACCTTTCTCACATGGCTGGCCGTTTGAAGAACCCCATGTCGGAAACACTTACATCCTCATGACTTTCGCCGATAATTCATCACAATCAGCTTTTTGAATACAGTCGCAAGAACTCCAGTCATTTTTAAATGAGTTTTTTCTTTCCACACCACCCATGATTTCCCGTTCCTAGAGGCCGCTTTTAAGTTATATTTCCCTAATTTATATGACTACATCTGTCCATTCCCTCTACCCACATGATCACAGTCAAAAACGATAACTGAGCTACTGCTGGGTGCCATGTACTGCATTGTGGGTTTGGCGCTCCTCTCCATGTGCTTCGAGCTGATGAAGGAAGAACTGGTGAACAAATTCCGCTGGATAGGTTCCCTACTGCACCTCATCCATAAAGGTCAGCAGCAACCGACGGAATATCAGGAAACGGAAACCTTCGCGCCACCGCAGCATCTGCAACAGCCCAGCAGACTGCCCCACACGGAGAGTGCCGGGGAAGGAAAGTGTCGCGCCGACTCTCTTGTTGCACCCTTACCACGAAAACGGCAGGCCTCCCTACCTTCACAAAAGCGCAACAGCCGTAAGCTCAGTAGCAAGCCTCGAGCGAAGAGAAGTCCGTCTAGAGAGTCAGTTGAGGAGTCTGACAGTCAAGGCGGAGGTGAAGCTAATTTTGCCTTTGAGAATGAGGTTGGCGCCTACGTTGAAGCAGCTGAGCCACAGCCACAAACGGAGACTGAGGAGAATTAGCGAGGGCGGATTAAATAAAGTCTTTTACGTGCAGATACTGTGTTGCATTTCGCTTTTGAATAAAATTTCAAGAGTTCCACCCCACTCTCCCTCCTGCCATTGAGAATGACATTGCGCTCAGTACAGACAAAACAATAACATGCTCCTTGTATTGTGTCTCATGTATCAGTCTTTTTTGCTCGTTTGCACGTGCCTAGCGGTCCAAGTTAAAATCAGTCACACGCTTATCCTTCTTGCGTGACAGCATAAAAGCTACCTCATTATTCCTATAGGGTAGACTGAAGAAAGAATACAAAAATGTTAACTAACTCGTGCCTGTAACAATGTAACTTACGAGAGATAAAGCTGTATATGCAACTGTTATCAGAGAATTACCCTAAGAAGTTTACCAGCCACGAGTTCTGCTTTTTTTAACTTTCCTTAACTTGAGTATCACATGACAAGGACTCTCTTAACTGTGATGGAAGACATGATGGTGCGGAGGACGGTTTACTAGGAAAAAATTTAGAAGCTCAAAGCCCCTAGACTTGTAAACAAAGATCACTGAAAAAATTTCTGAGTTTTAGGGGCACATAACTTTGCTGGTAGGCAGAAAATGTGAATCAAGAGAAGATCGCATCGAAGAAGACGGTGCGATCGCTGGATCGTTTATTGGCCTCATCTTTGGGATTCTCACTCGAAACCGTCCTCGGAGACAGACCCAGATAAACCACATGCGTACTATAAGTAGCGGCTCTCACGATCACCGCTGGGGATCGTAGTTGGTGCGATGATTGCTTGTCAGGTTGCAGTTAAGTCAACGAGACCAGGCCATATTTTCGAGTATCACTAGGCAGAAATTCTCGCAAGAGATGACAACCGCGTGAGCCGCGAGCTGCTCGGGTCATGGTTCGCAGGCCCGCATTTCATTAGCAAGAGCAATGACCTCCCGCTCCTATATTTTGTGTTGAGGCTTTGTCTGGGCAGATCACACGGAGCGAGCGTGGGTGACCAACACTTCCAGTAATAGCGAGCCAAATTACCGAGTAGTGATCACGCCAAAATCCAACACGGATGACGACATCGCAGCCATCAGCTAAGTGTATGCGGACTAACAAGCTATCATCACATCAAGTTCGACTCTCAGTGGTGATACGGCGAGTTTCTAATCACAGTACGCATGAGGTCCTTGTGTCTCCAATACCCTTATCTGGGATTAAATCCGAGGGTGGGTTCGACTGAAAATCGGAAACGTCAGGCCAATAAGATTTTTGTTCCAGCGATCGCATTCTTCTTCCTCTTCTTCTTCTTCTTCTTCTTCTTTTTTCTTTTTTTTCTTCTTCTGCATTCTGGAACTCGCCTTTTCGCTTCTATTGAAAATGCGGAATAGGCAAATGTTCATGTGGAATCATCCGTTAACAGTGATCTTTCAGGCCGGTGCAAGCATTCGTCATTTACATTGTGTGTAGAGGGCAGAAAAATACAAACTTAACAAGAAGTTGCAAATGACATTTAAAAGAGAATTCTTTGTTAACTGCTTGCCGTGTATATTCATCTGCACAATCTGTCGCGAAAAATATATGAAGTAAGAGTTTGTTTCGAAGAAACAGAAGTCGATATTCTCGCTGAAACATGACTGGTGAATTCTAAGTTGGACGATAACCAATCCAACCTGATGACAACCTATATCTTCAGGGAGGAGATATGGTGGCGTGTGCGGCTGAAAGTTGCAGTACAAGAACGCCCAGTGTTTCCTTAAATCTTTCTAAAAACAGAGAAACAAGGAAGCGATTGCAGACCCGTGTTACCGAGCCAGTGGGGGCAGTGAGGAGAATGGACCCATTGTACCTGGTGGCGGAACACTGCGCAGACTCTGGGCAGACGTTCGCCTTCCAGAACGCCGAAATACTGGGTCGAGGGAATGACCGAGTAACCAGGGCAACAATCGATGCCTAGCACATGGAGACTACCTAAATCAACCGTTGTGTCGCCCTTCCGGTAGCCTACCAAGCCCTCCAGGAGCAGCTCATCGAAAGTAACAGCAAGCACGAAATTAGGCCAAACTTAAATCCAATCATGGGAGAATCTAGGACGGGCACGCACGTAAAGATGACACAATCCATGTCCGACGAAGGTGTAGCCATCAATACTGCCGCATACACCACTTCTCCGATAGACCAGGAGAAATGCAGTCAGAAGGACACAAACAGGACTAGCAACCCAGGGTGCAAAGTAAAGTCAATGCGGACGCGGGCGAGGGCCGCCAACTTTCAAACGCCACCCCTCGACGAGAGACATGCCAACTGACAGCAATTACCCTCCTACCTTCCCCCTAAGCCCCGGTGACCACAGAGATGTTCCCTGTGTGTATGCGTGCGAGGAGCGACAAAACCAATTAAGGACTCCCCACCCCGTCCTCCCTAGAGTTTACACTGTTTAGGTAAACCCGTACAATCAACGCTGTGTTGAAAATGACTTTCACCAACTATAAAAGCTGTGAGATGCAGAACGATAGTCACCGCCGACGATGGAAGCTTATCTGCTTTTGAAACGTCAGGAAAATACACCTATGGTCCCTGAGATCGTCTCTTTTTCTCATTTATGTCCGGAGACTCGCATCTTTGCTTCTATTATATATATATATATATATATATATATATATATATATATATATATATATATATATATATATATATGCTATTGATGACTGCGCCTTCGTGTATTTTAATATTTCTTTCATATTTTAGATTCGCGTTAAGTTGTTCATTATTAATTTAGAGCGTAGTCAAGTCGTTGGTGCAGGTTTGCGGGTGATTGGATCTCTTTCAGAAATTGCGGCACTTTCCATGAGATAGGCCTCATATATATATATATATTCAAGCAGGTTGCACTGGCCCATTGTCAAACGAAATTAAAAGTGAGAGTTAGGATTATCACACTAGAGAGCTCGGTGGGGGGCAGACAGACAGACGTCCGTGGGAAGGGGGACGAGAAACGTGTTACGATAAATATCCAGACATGATACCGAAAAGCTACTTGCCCGAAAGTATGGATTTCAGGTTCTGATAGCCATTATATCTGATGTCCACCATCGTCTTGACAGATTTGAAGCAACAATATCCGATCTTAGAAGCCGGTGCTTTTCCTTACTACCTGAAGTTGTACATGGAGATGTGCAACAACGAATAAATAACACCACCATAGAGAAGCCAGAGTAAAGAAACGGATCGAACTTCAGATGAAGCTGCAATCCCTTCTCCGTCATACCAGCGAGAACAACATGTCTACGCGAGTTGTAAACCTCCCGAAGAAGAGTCTCACACCCACTGAAATTAGCATACTATCTAAAGGAATAAAATTCAGCCATCCCCATGCCGCACCTACAAAACTTCCTCGCGAGCCTCGAATCTGTGCTACTGATCCCTGCTGTCTCTGAAGCCACGCGCACAAACATACGCAGCTGCGCCACTGGCCTCCACCGGCAAAGGAAACACCGCCAAGTGTTATCGATCGACGAAGAAAAAGGATTATGGTCTCTGAAGACGGATGACAGCATAGTTATTGCGCCGGCTGACAAAGGTGGTGCGACTGTCATTATGCAAAAGTTTGATTACATCAACATAGCATATCAACTCTTAAATGACCAAGACGCCTACACATCACTCGTTGCAGACCCAACAAAAAAGCAGACCGCAGCCCTGAAGAAGAAAGTGAATTAGCTCACCTGACTGAAGTTAATAAGGCCTGATGATTCCAAATTTATGATTCGCACCACTAAGAATCATAGTCCCACTCATTGGATCACCCACGTACAACCTTGTCAAATGTTCATACAGGTATCTGAAGCATCTGACTAATGGATCGCAATATAGCGTCAAAAATTTCCAGGCCTTCCTTCAGGAGATCCAAGGCGTCAACGTAAATCCTGATGAATGCATGCGATCATTTGATGTAGTTGCCTTATTTTCCTCAATACCACATGACCTGGTAATTGAGAGTGTAGCTCGAAGCCTACAAGACAATCCTGTTGATATTCCATTGCAACACGTTCTAGATGTGCTTAAACTCTATCTAAAGAACTTTTGTCAATTCGATGGGAAATATTATCAACAGGTTAAGAGCACTCCAATGGGCTCGCGTATATCGGGTCTACTCGTGGAACTCGTATTGCAACAATAAGAGGAGGATTTAATGCGAACTTTCAAGCCAAAACTGTGGCTCCGATATGTAGATGGTACCTTTGTTATCATGAAAACCTGCGAGGTTGAACAGCTGCGCCAGAGTCTGAATAACATTTTCCCAACTATCCAATTTAATCACGAAGAGGCAACGGGAAATATTCTCTCGTTTCTAGACGTGAGTATTCGAAAACTGGAGAATGGTGGCCTGACGAAGAGCTTGCACCGCAAAAGGCTCAAATGCTGAAATCATACTTAACTATGAGAGCAACCATCCAGGGAACCACAATATGATTTGCGTCCGAACACCTTTGCACCAGGCTTTTCGCTACTGTAGCAGGGACGACCTTCTTAAGAAGGAAATTGCTTACTTGTATCGCTTATTCCGACTCAATGGATACCCGGTCAGCTTTGTGAAAAACTGCCTCAGACGCTAGAGACGACCAAAAAACGTCGAGTCTAATGGAGAAACAGTGTCACGGAAATTCTACTGTCTACCCTACGTGCAGGGAATTTTCAAAGCGATCGCAAGACAAGCAAATCGGTTTGGCATCTCCATCGCTCACAAGCCGGCGTCTTCCCTGCGCACAGCACTATCCCGAGTTAAAGACCCCACAGTAAAAGAGCAGCAAACGAATGTAATTTACCGCATTCCGTGTGCAAATTTCCCTAGCGCTTACGTAGGCCATACGGGTCGACAACTTGGGATCCGAATAAACGAACATAAACTGGCCATCCACCGACGCGATCCCTTGTCCCTTGTGTTTGCGCACGCCGTAAACTGTGACCGCCACTTCAATTGGGACGCAACCGAAGTGGTCGCCATGGCTAACACCAAGAAGGCACGAGAATTCCTCGAAGCTTGTCACTCCAACACAAACAGCATCAACTGCCATGTCGATCTGGATGCGCATTACGAAGGTCTACATGCACGTCTCACTGACTCGCGTCGACCTTAAACCTACAATAGCTTATTCATGTTTGACCAAGTGGAAATCCACGGATGCGGTATCCCTCCCCCCCCCAATCGACGCGTGAACAATAATCGGGACTTTAACATCTCCCATCACTCGCGGCATTCATCGTAACACGTTTCCCGTCCCCCTTACACGGACGTCTGTCTGTCTGCCCTCACCAAGCTCTCTAGTGTGATAATCCTAACTCCCACTTTTCGTTTCATCTGACAACGGGCCGGTGCAACCTGCTTTAAAATTCACGAGTAAAACTCGATTTTCCGATGAACCTGCTTTCTTCATTATCTTCCCGGAATGCATACTACCTCAGCTATTATATATATATATATATATATATATATATATATATATATATATATATATATATATATATATTCCGAATGTTCGAGAATATGCGAGGCCCGGGTAATTGTATAGAAGAAAAACGGGAAGGCGTTCTCTGGGACCAGAATTTTATTCATCCGACGTTTCGAACTCTCACGCGAGCCAATCGTCAAGGAATAAAAGAATGTACAGCTCACTGCTCATTTAACTCACCTCTGCCGAGTATGACCTTCATCAGTGCCATTGATTTGTTCGCGCAGGGCCTGATCTGCAGCTGGCAGATCGATATGTCTATTGATCGATTCCGCGGTCGAGTGCCACGATTCCTGCAGCAGGCGTGAAATTCGGTCGTCTGACTGGCCCAATATTCTTACGCTGCCAAAGTCAAAGTCGTGCTCTGGCGAGGATGCGTGAGCGGCTACCAAGGAGAGTTTATCCTTCCTTCTCACAGCGAGCTCGTGCTCGTGCATTCTCGTGCAAACCCGTTTGCCGGTTTCGCCAACATAATTTGCTCGAACACAACGGCAGTCTATCCGGTAAATGACGCCGGAATTTTGGTTGAGGGGGATTGGGTCTTTAGGTTGCATGAGTTGCCGGCGGATTGTCGCTTCCGGTCTGTGAGCCACGCCAATCCCAAATTCACTCACTAGTCTAGCAAATTCTTCGGAAACACCAGTTATGTAAGGTATTGCACGCCAGTACTTCGGTTTTGGCTGCCCCTTCGGATTTATTCTCTTGGCCTCTCGCCTGCATTTCTCAACAAAATTCCCAGGATATCCGTTGACCGTGAAGAGTTTCCACAGAAACTGTACCTCGGCCTTCTTGTCGGCTGGTTCGGTGCAATGGGTTTCCGCTCGACAGTACAGTGTTCTCACACAGCTGCGTTTGTGCGAGAGGGGGTGGTTGCTAAAATAACTCAGAATGCGAGAGGTATTCGTCGCCTTCCTGTAAACCGTCGTTTTGAGTTTTCCATCGCCCTTTCTGTATACCAGCACGTCGAGAAACGGCAACTGACGGGACGCACTCAAGATAAGCTGGCTTGAGTCTGTCGATGGAGACTGTGTCAGTCTTGTCAGCTTTCTGTATGACGTAATACTTGTCCATCCGTTGAAGCACCTTGTATGGGCCATCATAAGGGGAACAAAGAGGCTTGCGAACTGCGTCGTGCCGGACGAAGACGAATGGAGCAGATTTAAGGTCGTCTTGCACAAAAACGCGTTTGGATGTCAGGCGAGTGGGAGTTGGACGCAATTGAGCCATGCGCTGTTTCAATTGTTGAACGAAAGCATTCGACAAGCTAGTGTCTACGGTGAGAGGCTGCACAAATTCGCCGGGAAGGCGGAGAGGTGTACCGTATACAAGTTCTGCCGTAGTACACTGAATGTCCTCTTTGACAGCTGATCGAATACCCAAAAGGACGAGGGTAAGTTGTCACTCCATGCAGTTGTGTCTGAGTGAGACATCAGTGCTGTCTTAAGTTGACGATGCAGTCGTTCCACGAGGCCGTTAGAAGCAGGGTGATATGCCGTTGTCGTGATGTGCGCACACCCGAGAAGTTTAGTGAACTCACGGAAGAGACTACATTGAAACTGGCTTCCGCGGTCAGTGGTAATGGTGGCTGGCACACCAAAATCGGCAATCCAGTGATGCAGGAAGACCATGGCAATATTTTCTGCCGAGGTATCCGATATCGGAATTGCAATTGGCCATCGTGTGAAACGGTCGACTGCTGTGAAAATATGTGTGTACCCACGTGAAGGTGGTAACGGCCCAACTAAGTCTAAGTGAACGTGATGGAATCGAACGTCCGGAACAGCAAATGTGCTTGGAGGGGAAAAGGTATGGCGATGAACTTTGTTTTTCTGGCACGCGAAACATTGCCTAGTCCAAAGGGGCGATGTCGGAGTTCATCTTTGGCCAGACAAAGCGAGCAGCAATAAGTTTGCGACAGGCGCGGATGCCAGGATGCGACAGAGAGTGAAAATGGTTAAACACTACCTTACGGTAGAATAGTGGAACAACAGGTCTGGGGGTGCCTGTGGACCAGTTGCATAAAATCGTACCTGGTGATGCTGGAAGTGGTGCATCTCGAAGCTGCAGAGTACTAGATTTACGAAGATCAGTAATGGACTCGTCTTCTAGTTGGAGGTCTGCAAGCTTCGCCAGGTCGAATTTGGAGGACAAGGTGTTGATGTCCGGTCTCGATAATGCATCAGCAACGACATTGTCGCTGCCTCGGACGTAGCGGATATCAGCAGTAAACTGCGAAATAAAGTCAAGGTGACGCACTTCTCTGGGCGAGTACCTATCTCGTTTGGCCTTGAGGGCGTAAGTAAGAGGTTTTGTGGTCGGTATGAACCCGAAAATCTCTTCCCTCTAATAGGTGGCGAAAATGACGAATAGCCAGGTATATAGCCAGGAGCTCGCGAGAGAAAGTACTGTAGCGAGTCTGCGCCGGTTGTAGCTTCTGTGAAAAGAAAGCCAATGGCTGCAACTGGTTATTCACCTGTTGATGTAAGACTGCGCCGACAGCACTGTTGGAAGCGTCAGTGGTCAAAATCAACTGCGTAGAAGCGTCAGAGTTGAGGTGGTGCAGCATAGTCGCATCAGCGAGTGCCTTCTTGGCTGCCTCAAAAGCTGAGTGAGCTGCCGGTGAAAGTTCAATCGGCTTGCCTTTCGACTTCAAAAGATCAGTCAATGGAGCCAGTATTGTCGCACAGTTGGGAATGAAACGTCGGTAATAATTGACAAGTCCAATGAAACGTCGCAGTTGTGTGAGGGTCTTCGGAGACGGAAACGATAAAACGTTTTGCACCTTCTCTGAAAGTGGTGTGATTCCATGCTGATCGACGTGATGACCAAGGAAATCAAGAGAAGGAACACCAAAAAGACATTTGTTGACGTTTAATTGCAAACCATGTTGCTGGAAACGATCAAACACTTGACGCAAGTGTGATGCATGTTCCGCTGGCGAAGAACTTGCGACGAGTATGTCATCAATATAGACAAAGGTAAACGAAAGACCGCGCAAGACCTCATCAATAAACCGCTGAAAGGATTTTGGCGGCGTTACGCAAAACCGAAAGGCATGCGGAGAAATTCGAACAAGCCAAAAGGCGTTGTGATGGCGGTCTTGGGGATGTCTTCCTCAGCGACCGGTATTTGATGATATGCTCTCACAAGGTCGATCTTGGAGAAAAATAGTCTTTCCAGCCAACATGTGAGAAAAAAATCGTGAATATGAGGAATGGGATACCGATCGGGGACAGTTGCTCTGTTCAAAGCACGATAATCCCCACATGGCCTCAATCATCGGCTGATTTCTTGGGGACCATGTGCAGAGGAGAGGCCCATGGACTGGAAGAAGGGCGAATAATCCCCAAATTTAGCATGTGTTCGAACTCACTTCTAGCCACCCGCAGCTTTTCTGGATGAAGTCTGCGTGGATGGGCATAAACGGGTTGCCCTGTGGTAAATATTTGATGCTGAACTGTGTGCTGAACTTTTTCGGTAAACTGACAAGGCTTAGTGAGGGACGGATAGTCCTTCAAAATGTCAGCAAAGGGCGAACTTTGAATAGTCAAGTGTATGCCAACCGAAGGTTCAGAGGTGACCGTACTGACGGCGAAAAGTCTAGTTGTAGTATCAATCAGTCGACGATGCTTCAAATCAACTGAAAGGCTGAAATGTGAGAGGAAATCGGCTCCAATAATCGGTGACTGGACGTCGGCTAGGATAAAGACCCATTGGAAACATCGCCTTAGACCAATGTTAAGAGTTAGGGACTGTTGTCCGAATGTGTGGATGACGGTGTTGTTAGCAGCCTGCAATGAGAACTGCGAAGGCTTGAGGTGGTGACGCCTAGGAGGCGGGATAACACTAATCTCAGCACCGGTATCTACAAGAAAACGGAGACCACTCGAATTATCGGTGATGTAGAAGAGGCGACTGGGTCGCGGTTGGCCAGCAGCAGTCGTCGCCATTACTGGCTGGCGTTGTCGTTTAACTGTTGCGGCTTCTGTGGGAATTTGCACGGCGGAATACACTT
Source organism: Schistocephalus solidus (assembly GCA_017591395.1). Taxonomy (NCBI): domain Eukaryota; kingdom Metazoa; phylum Platyhelminthes; class Cestoda; order Diphyllobothriidea; family Diphyllobothriidae; genus Schistocephalus; species Schistocephalus solidus. The sequence continues at coordinate 22,116 of WEDG01007407.1, read as the reverse complement.
GCGTACTTTCACGCCATAGGTACGATGATACCAGCACACGGTCTGTGGCTGCCATTCCCGTGATTTGGACCGTCGACGTTGATATGGTTTACGACTATTTGACTGAAGATTGTTGATGATAGAACACAAAAGGCGTACATAAAAGGCGTACGGTATCCTTTAAATCTTCATAATCACTGCTACGCACGATATTTGAGGCTTGCGAAAGGTCAGATGATGGTGCGGCCCGTGGATAGGCACTACAGCACGATGATAACGTCACATAGGGAGGGTCACGTTCTGACTTTGGAATGCCTTGATGAGCAGGAGTGTCAATATTATCAGATCTGGAAGTGGACACCGATGTCTGTTGAAGACTAGAACATGCGGTACCGCTTGGATAGCATTCCATGATTCTGTCTGCATGAGTGGCTAGTTTATCTAATGAGGTGCTCGTGTCGAGCATAGCCAATACCTGCTGCATGGGCAGGGGAAGCTTATCAAGCCAGATCTGTCGGAAAATTGCATCATCCATATGACGACCAGCAAAGCAAAAGAACGCATGTGTCGCATAAGTTGGGAAGGTGTTTGATCGCCAAGTTCGACTTGCGTGAAAAAGCTCACGCAGCATTCGGTTAGCCGACTTGGCCACACGATTAACTACAGCATCCTTCAACTGGGTGTATGGCTCCTCAGCAGGGGATAGGATCAAGGAGGTCCTCGACGTCAGCAGCAACATCGAAAGGAAGTGATTGCACTACGTATGAATAACGCGTGCGTTCACTGGTGATACGGCGCGTCGAGAAAACTGCCTCGATCTGCCTAAACCATACGCGAGGGTTGCTTGGCGTAAATGGGGGCAATTTGAAAGAGAGGCTATGGACGTCAAGAGAGTCTGCGTTAGTCTCAGTGTCCTTCATAGTAAGTGATATGGTGCGTAATGATAGAAAAGCGGGGTCACCAATTTTGTAGTGCAGACGAGGTTCGAAACTGCTAAGAACCGAGGTGTATCAAATAAATTAACGCTAAGTGGAGAATTGCGTCGCTATTATATATATATATATATATATATATATATATATATATATATATATATATATATATATATGATAAGAAGAGGCGATCACGGAAACCATGGTTAAATTGTCCTGACGTTCTAAAATAAAACAAGATTTCATCGTTGGAGGTAAGTTTGTATCGCACCTTACAGTATTTATAGGTGGTAACATTAAGGTTACTACGGGATTACTAAGGCTTTCGAATTTGAGGCGATGAGGGGCCGGGTTGGGGGTGAAGGGAGTTAAGCATATTTAAGCACGATTTCCGCAGTAGATTCCTTTCGGTGGACGCTTGTTGCGAGTCCACCATCACTGAGTCTTTGCATATTCACGTCTAGGAATGGGAGTGTATCTCATGTTGCAGCTTCGCGTGTAAATTTTATAGCCGGGAAGACCCCATTCAGACCGAAAGTACTCTACTGCGGAAATCGTGCTTAACTATGCAAGTAAACACCCTGCGGCCAACAAAAGAAACTGTGTTCGCACCCTTTTTCATCGGGCCTTCCGCTATTGCAGCAGCGACGACCTTCTCAAGAAAAGAACTATCGTAGTTATATCAGCTCTTCCGGTCCAATGGATACCCAACGAGCTCCGTGAAAAATTGTCTGCGACGCGAGAGACAAACGCAGAACCTTGTTTCTGATGGATATATAGTACCACGGAAATTTTATTTCTTACCTTACATGCAAGGTGTTTCCGAAACAACCTCTCGACAATTAAGTCAATTTAGCATCTTTGTCGCCCACAAGCCTGCATCCTGCATATGCGCAACCCTATGCCGAGTAAAGGACCGCTTACCCAAAGAACAATTAAGCAATGTCATTTACTGCATACCATGCACCAACAGCCCTTCTGTTTACTTAGGTCATACAGGCCGACGTCTTGGGACTCGCATAAATGAACATAAGCTAGCCGTTCGCTGACGTGACCCTTTATCTCTCATGTTTGCGCACTCCATTGTGTGCGACCACCGCTTCAATTGAGACGGTACCGAAGTGATCGCCATGGCCAACATCAAACAAGCTCGATAATTCCTCGAAGCTTGGCACTCTAGCACCACCAGCATTAACCGCCACATCGATCTAGACGCTCACTACGAAGGTTTACGTGGACGACATACTAACGAGCGCCCACCCCCTAGCATTGCAGGGGTAACGACAACCAAATTGCTTGTATAACTCTAGCTTCCACCTTCGTAATACGGACGACTCAGCGTAGCCTAGAAGATGCATAGACCCCACATCCATGAACAAGTTACTCGGCAAGAGAGATCATGAAATTGATAGATATCGTAAAACCTCGCTTTACTTGTATTTCTGTTTTTCGGAATTTATTCTGGAAAGCCAAATTCGGTGATTGGAAAATGCATATGCGAGGAGCCCAACCAGGGGCACTCCGCGGCTCTGCAGAAAAAAGCCCTCCATCTTTCAAGTTCAACAACTTTATTGACGAAGGCAAGGCATATTAAGATGCTCAGGCCTACGGAACTTGCCAACTGTGGCCAAAAACTAGCCTGCAGATACACGAAATCGCAACGCGAGCCAGGGTAAATTGAAGCCGGACACTGCTGGGGAAGCTAAAAGTCGTTTGATAGCAGCGTTCCCCGCTCTGGCCTATTTGCAAAAGGGAATATTGATATTTTATGTTGGAACTCGGGTCTGATGTGATTCGCAGGCGAATGCGTAAAGACCATCAAGCAGTGAGTGAAATTTAACGACTGCTCGCGCCGCCATCAGTAGGTACTACCGCCCTCCCAGACTGGGCTAGTTTAGGGTGAGGAACGAGTTTGTAGCCCAAATAGTCTTTAATTTTATGAAATACCTGCTAAGGTCATTTAGGTAGGCCTGATTTAACCCACCCCTCCCTTTCGTTCATTCCTGTTACGCCACCCCATAGTGTTACCATTACGATTAGCGTGCGGCTTAGAACGTAAAAGTTTAGGGTTTGGCTTTAAACAGAAGTTTGGGGGTAAGGCTATCAACGTTGTGAATCTCAAAGCTATCTTCGTTCGCGGCCACCGCGAGAGCCAGATCTACTATATCTCCTCCATAATTTCTCTTTTTGTGTGATTGGTCATGGCAGGCTGTGATCATTTCACCCGGAATATCTAATAAATGCCCCAGGTTTCTTTTTTCAGCCCCTTTACAGCTCCTCATTTCCAGTATTATCAACGTCACGCTCGTGTTGTTACACACTATTGGTGTGTTTCAACTGACTAATGGCGTAAAAGTAACTTCTTTACTTTTGCTTCCCGTCAATTTCGTTCACTCCAACCATAAAACCCTATATTCCAGGAACAATTGCCTTTCAATTTTCTCAGTGAAGCCACATAACCAATCATCAGCGAGTCTAGGACTCAAACCCAGATCTCCACACCACCTGCCTACGAGGAAGGAATTTGGCTTATTTAAATAACCGTCAATGCGGTAAAGAGCAAGAAATGATCTCCATGTTACGGCCACATACCCGATCGTCATTGTGGTCAGGACCCAAACCCGAATTGGAGGTAGTTTTTGTTGAACCGCCTGGCCAATGCGAGAAAACTTGGATTACCTTAATAACCGTTAAGGTGGTAAAAGGGAAAAAGCGATGTCCATGTAAGCGGCTCCCAGAGAAACAATCACACCGCATGAACACAAAAAGATCAATTGAGGTCAGTGAGAGATAAGTTTATTTCCACCGCAGCGGCTTAAACATCCAGTGTGCGCATATGTGAAGGAAAGGCAACGGAGACAGCGCGAAACGTTTAGAAAAAGTCTCCACTATTCTTGCTGACCAGAGCAGTACGGAAGACGGCCAAGGCCGAGGATTCCAGAGTTTTCTGGGCCCTCCACTCGAGGGCGGGTAATCGAGTACAGTCGCCCCACTTGCGTTCAAACTCCATGAACAGTCGCCAAAAATCTACAGGGGGAACCAAAACAGCGACTGTGAGCAGAAAAAAAAATAAAGAGGGAAACGGGAGCAGAAAGAGTTGATATTAAATTGGGGGCATATGCGTGACTGGGAATGGCAACAGCTTGCCTCTACGTGCTTTCGCCGTACAGTCAAACCAAGTGGGCAACCAAAAAGTTAGCCTCGAGTCGACTTCTGTTACCCAATTCCAGTATAGAAGGCAAGATTTAGTCAGTTTGGTGGATGTTTACACGCGAGTAATACCAACCGAACGTGCAAACGTGCGAGACAGTGAGTTTGGTAATTTTTTGTAACATTTGTATACCTGACATGCTCCCAAAGTACTGGCACGTACCCTTACATTAAAAGATTAATTTTAAAACGTGTACTTCCAATTTTAAGCCTTAGCGATTGAATACCTGGACCGTCTGGATCCTGTATCAGGTGTGCGGATGCTGGCGAACAAAATACTTTCAGGAAATCAACTAAGAGAAGTTGGTTTAACAGAAACCGTGAAATAACACCAAAGTAAATAATACTAAACCTGTAATAAACTTACTGGCACGGACTCGGACAAGAACAAGGTGGAAGCAAAGTATTCATCATTAATCGCGACAACTATGCACACAGCCTGGCAGCTTACGCGGTAAATTTGGCCCCTCAACGACCGAGACTGGATAACTGTCCGCAGAGTTGGCGTTATAAAACGCACGGCAGAGAGCATCATTGTGGTTGTTACGCGAGACGTCAATAACAGTCTTGACTGTGCCCTGCATCGCTGTTTGGCTGCAACTGACGTTTTGTGCAGGGACGGTTCGACACCTCACTTGACTTTTCTGTGTGTTTGGTCCTATGACAAAGGATGACACAAGACCGCGTAGACGGCACGTGGTTCGGCCAATTAGGCGGTCAACCGACAGATACACCCTCTGCCGTTGTTTCATAGTCATCCCCTAATATAACGTGAACAGGCATGCGTAGGCAAAGGTGACTTAAAGTCTAACATTCGGTTGGTGTTTGTGCACCCCTTTCTGCAGTTTGCTTAGTTTGCATAAAAACCGCCAGCTTTGCGCATATCCTCGAGGGACTCACTTTCTACGAGGCGCCATCTGAGTAGCCATGACAAACCAGTAACGTTAAGGTCCACACATATAAATCCAGCACAAGGCGTCCTTCGGACATTGCTAGTCGAAGGATCAGCAGACCTCTAGCATAGCTAAAGATATGACGAGGAATAGAAACGGCTATGACATTACGTGGCCTTTTCACGTGCGTACTGGCAAAGTTCTTGACCAAGTTTATTTGAGCAATTTTTGATACGCGGTCTGTTCTTGGCCTGCTCAAAGATAACAACGACGACCAGCCGACAAGTCAAGAATAAAGTCCACCTTCCATACTCGGCACGACAGTTCGACCGTCGATTTCGACTATGTCCACCGCGTTCTCCATAGCGTGGTGGTGCATGGACGGTGACTGGCGCTGGATTATAGTGAGAGCAAACTTTTACTGCATATGCCTCACTCTCTGTTCCATTCCCCCAGCTGGTTCCGGTGTCAAGACAGAGTCAAGAAGATCGAAGGTGGGAGAGAGTACAGGGGGGTTTATCTCTGATCCCAACTCATTGGGAGTGCCATAAAGGCCACATTAAAAGGAGCCATTGCAGTCTGAATCTTAGTTTGTCAGTCAGCCACTCCGCTGGCCACGCGGTCCGAGTTATCCCGTCAGTTGGCAGCGTTCCAAACCATGGCTTTTAGCGTACCATGGTAGCTTCAAGCGCGTCGGATTGTTTATAGTGAGGAAAATGCACTGAGCCGTCGACCTCACTCTCTCGCCCACCCCCAGCATCAGGCCACCGTCCGAGTCGGTCATTCGTCTGATGCGCAAGTGGGCGGTGGCTGACAGGGCCAGCGAACCTGTCTTCGCGCGCCACAGCATGACCTAGGCCCCTTGACAATCACACCGGGGGTTAAGGAGCCATCGCCACCTGACTCCCAGTCAACTGGTCAGCCAGCCAACACACAACGCACACTAGGCTGACGGAGTGGTCTGGTATAGAGCGCCAGTTGGCAGCCTTCCAAGCCAGGGTTTTTAGTAAGACCTTCCATACTTTTAAGTTGGAATAGGAACACGTAATCATCACTTCCACCTTTGCACTTCAAAATCGAGGGCATACTTAGCACATCGCCCATAAATTTAAAGTGTGCACTCAGAGCAGATATAAGCAACTGCTGTTGTATTCCCCTGCATGACGCGCTCACAATATCTGTGAATTTTTCGTACACTAGCTAAGTTGCCAGAAGATTATGTTGTTGCCTGTAGCTAGTCGTTATGATGAGCAAAATCGAAATGAGCTACAAGACTGACAGAAAAGTTGACAGGTTATTGGATGGCTGGGAGATCACGAATGGCCCCAGATCTTTGATGATGAGTACATCGAATAAAAACTTGGTGGCATATGATAGTGACGCTCACGGCGTTACCATCCAGCACGCTAGGGTGACAGACATCTCCACAAAAACACCCATGAAACGCAACTGTTCAGGTCGTCAGAGATTCCCTCGGGTTTATAACCAATTAGCAGATTTGCTCGTACATGCTAGGCTAGCCAGCCTCAGAGCAAAGCAATATGCACTGTAGTGATTCAAACTGTTTCGATGCTGGAAGAGTTGCAATGAATGCACGGGGGAGAGAAAACAATAAAATGACGTTCTGGGTTCAATGACACCCTGGCTTAATGAAGACATGGATCACGACAATCGGGCGGATAAAATGACCACATTAAGTCTGCGTTAACCTGCTAGTTTTTTCCCCCAGTTGGAAGTGGCCAGGGCATCAAGGAGGTCCCGAGTGCTTGTAACTAATCGGTCGTGTTTTGTGCGATATTCGTTATAGGTCCTCACAGCGACAGACACATCGGACTCAGCGGTTCGGAGCGGTGGCCGGTTTAGATGGGATACATAAACAAACTCCACTCGCGCGCGAAGCAGGGCGAAGGCCTCGGTAGTTAGGGGATCGAGTGTGCGCAGGGCCGTATCATTGGAGAGGGGATACCAGGATGTCCAGAGCTCAAGAGCCTCATCCACACCGTTATTTTTGCCTAAAAGGGTGCGGAGTTTGTCCGTGCGTTCCCTTAGCTGTAGAAGAGACGCCATGGTAGCAGCACGTTTGGAGGGTGTCATCTAAAAAAATAGAGAAAGAGAGGGCACTGATGGTTTCTGTGGCAATGTTGCGAGCTAGTCTGCTTACAATGGATCCACACGTATACATACACAGAGATGGGGATTTTGCATCAGCTCGCGACTAACTGATACTTCGGAAGTTGCAAACGGTAGGGTGAGGCAGTTTCACAACAGAGTGGTGGTGATGTGCGAAGAGAAAGAGGACAACTGCGGGCATAAGTCGGCTCCGTCAGCGAATAGGAAAGTAAAAAAGCGGGAACTTAAAACAAAAGATGCTGAAAGTTAGACTTGGAAAACGTCTGGAACGGCCGCTTCTGAGGTGACAAAGGTTGGGGAGGTTAGTAAAGTGCGTCATATCGAATAAAACTAGCGTTAGCAGACGGCCGAAAAAGTATAAATCGTGGTTGGATGTTCGTTGAGATAGGCATAACAATGGTAGCAAACAGTAAAAGTGGTGGGATGCATCAACTCATCATGCATCGGAATTGCAGCGAGCCAGCTATTCACCTGTACTGTAAACCCACAAGGGCGTGCGTGACTGCAGAGAGTATGCCCAGAACAAATTGCAGATTTTGGCCACATTAGGGTTGGGAATTTGAGTTCTACGCGATGCATACAGCTGCCACTCGATCAGAAGCAGAGCTCGATCGTGGCTAGCGAGTAGGTCCACCATCGGTCCAAGGACCCTGTGGCACTTCCAACAAAATCCACAAAAGCCTAATTGTTTAGAGACTCTTCTAAGGAGTCAACCCCCTACACACAACTTTGGTACACAGGAAAGTTCCAATGACAGAAAAAAACAGCAAATAACGGGATCATTCGCTTTGATGGTCTGGAATTTCAAAACCATCATCGAAAGAAGTAATATGTGTGCAAAGGAGTGCGAGGTTCACAAGCGACGCACTCGTTTACTCGCTGGCTAGTCAGGTTCCCCACGTCAGACCTCTCCGACAACGGTGACTGTCAGTACTGACAATTACATCGCTGTTCATGCACACAGTCTTTTATCAACAGTTCCCTTCTTCACACGACAGTTCGACTATCGTAGTCCGACGAGGTCCACCGTATGCTCCAGAGAAGAGTGGCGCAGGGACGGTGACTTGCGTGTAAACTAGTTTTAAGTGATAGTAGGCTTGCACTGCATCTACCGCATTCTCTCTTCCCTTACCCACCTGTGCCCGGTGTGAGATACAGTCAAGAAGACCGGAGGCGGGGTCGGGCGCAGATGAATCACATCCCACCATAGCCATAAAATGACAACAGCGGGTGGTGCGGCATAAGCCTGTCCCTACGCGTGTCCATGTTAGGCGGGGTGTAGGGGTACTAGTTAGGGGCAGCACCACACAGCTTGCATTTGGTCGCTCCATTTGTCTCGTACAGGTGGTGAATGCTCCTGTGGCCGCCTCTAACTGGTACCCAACTCTCACCTGTGGCTCCTCGAAGTTGGGTTCTTCCCAGCGGCCACACCCCGGGCAACCGTCACGACCGGTGGGCTAAACCAGGTGAGGGTCTCCGGTGTTGTGTGTGCCTCCACACCCGGTATGTCTGACTCCCGAACTTCCCACCTCTCCCCTCTCAAAACGTCCTACGGTGGGGGCGACGTGGGGACGTTGACTTGAAATAATAGTAATAGTAGACTTTCACAGCAGCTAACACACTCTTTCTTCCCTTACCCGCCTGTGCCCGGTGTGAGATACAGTCAAGAAAACCAGAGGCGGGGTCGGGCGCAGATGAATCACATCCCACCATAGCCATAAAATGACAACAGTGGGTGGTGCGGCATTAACCTGCCCCTACGCGTGCCCATGTTAGGCACGTGCACACCCCATGTTCGGCATTTGTTATGGGACCTCATCCCACTTAATAATGACGCCTGCCGTGGCCTGATTTGGCCCCCGTGTTGATCCAGCGCGCCTCCCACGTGGCCCTTTAGGGGACACATAGTACCAACATAAACTATACATGGTTTACAAAAATGAGTGATTATCCGTTTTCGGTGTACACGAAATAGGGAAAACCCAGAAGCTTGAGGATGAGTATGCGGCTCCTTTCGGAGTTCACAAGCATGTTATCAGGTAAGACATAAGACGTGTTCAGGCTATACGCAGGATATGTTGCTTATATCAATTAAAGTCACCTTTTAAAATTAAATCGAGTCAAAAATTGCGAACGCAGCTGTTTAGTAATTCGGTACAGCGTGGGTCCATGGGTGGGTGGACTGGTACAAGGACTAGATTAACACGGGCTTGAAACCACAGTACTTCCCCACCAGGGGTTGGAGCACGAGTGTATTCCGATAGCAAACAATTCAGACATATTTCCTTTGACCCACTTGTGAAAAACTCGGCGGTCTCGGTGTGATTCGAACCGACGCCAGCAAGGGGAAGACTTTAGTACAGCCAACACTCTAACCAACTGAGCTAAGAGGCCCCACCTGGAGCCGTGAGTTTAATCACACTTGGGTCAAGTTACCTACCCAGCCTACTGCAACGTATGGAATCCACCAATTCTGATACAGTAAGCTGACTGCCCAAGCAGGATTTCCTAAGCAATCAATCTATAATCCACCAGGCACAATTAATTAGTAGAGGATTTTGGCAGATTTGAATAATTCCTTTGACATACTATTTAATCCTTCCTGGACTACTTCGATCAAACTGAGCCGGCAAATATAAACCGTCAAATTGATCGCAGTTCATGTTGTTGGCACATTATAAACAGACCTGGACATTTAAATCACCCGAAAAGATAATAAAATGTGTGACCTGTGCCTAACTAAATACAGGGCTGCAGTTAAGGTCAAGCGGTGTATGTAACCAATCACATCATCCCCAGTCGATGTAATTCCGACATCACAGAGATTACGAGGGACGATGGACAAGTGAGGTCCAGCACTTAATATCTTCACTATGAAGAAGCAAATGCCCTCCAACGTGTTAATGGTTGAAACCTTCATAGCAAATCCAATGGGATATCATTGAGAACTGGTCTGTGTGGAGTGGGGTTGGCGTAAACTCAATCTCATTCTCGTCAGTCACTGTGCCCGCGCCAATCCGCAGAGGTTTTGGCCCAGTCAAGAAGGTAACCACGGCAATAAAAGTGAGGTACAGGACACTATCTCATTTTGGTAATTGAGTTACCTCGTGTCATACAAGGTACGAAGTTAATATTGCTATTATAGTAATTCTAGTTGGACGAAGCCGGAAAAACGGATTTACTATGAAGGAAGTGCTCTACGTTTGATAGTTCTGGTCTAAAAAGGACTTATAGAGAGGTTATCTAAGCTATTAATTAGTGTTTCGAAATCTGCAATCGAACGTTCAGTGCCGACTGTTTGCCCTCGTGAAACGATGTTTGGGGCAGAAAGACGCATTATGGGGGATAACGCGAGGTGTTGTTATAGATAATCGATAATTCAACCGAAGGAATACTGGTAAAGATATTTTATGCAGAAATGTAGGCTTTCCGGAGAAAACAACAGGCATTTCCACATTTCACAAAAAACACATACGACAGTTCGACCGTCGTAGTCCGACGATGTCCACCGTATGCTCCATAGAAGGGTGGTGCAGGGACGGTGACTTGCGCGTGGATTAGTTTTAAGTGACAGTAGCCTTGCTCCGTAGCTACTGCACTCTCTCCTCGCCCACCTGCACCCGGTGTCATGACAGAGTGAAGAAGATCGGAGGCGGTAGTGGACGCAGGTTGCTGGCGCGGCCGGAGCCGCCCCTGGGCGTGCCACCACACCTGGCTCGGATCACACAGAGTGGGAGTGCCATAAAGGCCACATTAAGAAGGAGCCATTGCAGCCTGACTCTCAGCCCGCTAGGCAGCCACTCGACACAAAACACACACACCCTGTGATCCTCTTTATTTCAAATATTACGGTAGGCCTTTGAAACAATGCATGTCAGTGGAAAGCACTATTTGGGCATCAGTGTAGAAAGATCAATACTCCAGTAAACATTGGTCTACGCTTATTTACTGGAAGTTAGTTTCAAACACAGGTACATAGAGCAGATAATTTTAGATCATAAAAAAACATAGTTGCCTCAGAACAGGCAAGCTGTTGATAGATGGCATTTAGGTCATCATAATTAGTTGGGCTGTAAAGAAAACAGAAGGGGTGACAAACGTGAAAACAATTGCCGGAATTATTTGTGTGTCATCGGAGCAAAAAATATTCACCTGTTCCTCTTGCTGTTGTTTAACTCTGTTTTGTTCGGCCTCCTCGCTTTTTTTCAGTTCATCCAGCCTGAGGGGAAATGAAAATATGTATGAGTAGGTATTATTTGGAGGTTTCAATAAAAGGATAATTAAATTTTTCTTACTACCCGTTCTGGACGTGTCAACAGTGCAAATATCACTGTTATATGCACATGAAGGAGTACGACAAGAGAGAGCACGAAAGGGTGCTTACTGGCATTAATAACTTCGAGTTAAAGGACTTGGCCAGTTTGAAGAGAAAATCACGACAAGACTGAAGAAAAAGTGAGCGTTCTCTCCTGTGGGTGAGACAGTGTGCCCCTACGAAGGGCCACGTGGTTAATGATCTGGGCCAATAAAGGGGCAAGATCAGGGAACGGCAGGCACTATTTGGAAGGCCCATCCGTAACGAATGGCAGACACAGGGTGTATGGTAGGACGGCCAGGCGCAAGCTCACCTCGCACCAGCCACCGGCGTCCTCTTTCATCTCCTGTCTCACTGACTCGGTCATGACACGGGACCCAGGTGGGGGAGGGGGGGAGAGTGTGGTGGCTACTGAGAAAGTCTGTTGTGCCTATAAGCTGCTACGTGCAAGTCACCGTCCTGCCCCCACACTGCTCTGGGGCGCAGGGTGTACATCGTCAGAAACGACAGTCGAAATTTCGGGTGAGACAATGCCACATCTCCCCCCCCCTCCAGTTACAGCGGCTAACCTGTCTAATGCATAAATAACGACGGAAAGCATAAGAGTTTAGACGCACCGGGAAGATATTTTTGTGATCAGGTCCTTGCCAACCAGGTTAGAAATCGACCTAGCCACTTGAAGGGCTGATGACAGGTCTCGGAGTCCATGTTCGGAAATGTGAGAAACTGCTCTGCAACCAACTTGACAGCTCCACCTTCAACGATGAAGTCGATGTCCTCGGTTACTTCAGAAAGCTATCAGTAGGAAAATCACAGGAGGATCGCGGCGATTATTCCAACGTACCATAAATTTTGCGTCGATAGTAGAAGTTGCAGAAATAGCATAAAAGCGGCGGTGATAATATTTCTACTGCACGACGTACTGCTAATATAAAAGGTCATGGCAGTAAACGTTGACACTGCGAGAACTACAGTAGGTGTGCCATCGCATAAAATATTAATCGAAATTCTGAAAGGTGTTTTCGATTATAAAAGAGTACTTAAGTAGGGTTGTAATGTTAATAAGATTACAGCAATCCCAAAGTATTTCAGTCACAACTTGATACCGGCATTTGAACAAGCTTCTTTCTGGTGGCCTGCACCAAGTACACTCTGTAAAAACAACAATCGGTAAGGATGCCCTGTATGGCCGTCTAAATAGGACACGAGAAAGGAGCCGCTCACAATGCATATGGCTTCGCGTTAATTTCCAAGGAAATTATGTCTTGGATTAAGGCAAGGGTTAGCGTTACGTTTAATTTTTAAGTTAAAGTCAGAGTTGGAGTTAGGGTTATGATTTTTATCGTGTACACGGTAGGGTTAAGGTTTAGGGTATAGCTAGGGTTAGGATTAAGGTGATAGTTTCGTTTCATTTTATGGTTGGTGTTAGCGGTTCCTATTCCTCCGTTGTGGTTGGACAGCCATACCAGGTATCCCATCCAAAGTGACTGCCTAAGTAGTACGCGTCTGTTCCATTAAATTTCCATGCCCTTATAAATTCAGATATATTTTATAAAAAATGCATAAAAATATTCTTTCTTATACTCATTTGGTAAAACATAGGTCATCTTCAAATGTTATACTTGAAGAAAGGGTATCCTTCGGTTCTAAAAAAAATTCTAAATTCTTGAATACTTTTGAACCCAACTAGCCGCTAAACCTGCATTCAGCGTTTCCAAAGTCCTAACAGTATATTTTCCGTGAAAGAAATTGATTGCATTTATATACACTATTTAGAAGAATTAACAAAAGGCTCGGAAAAACATGCAATGAATGTGGACCATAAAGTATACTTTACAAGCAGCACTAGTAAACGTAAAGCTATGATACTTTAGGAATGAGCATTGTCAAGGTCATAAATAGTCTCATAATTAGGAACTTTTTAAAGCCCATAGATCTCATTCCTTCAAGTAAAAAAATTGAAGATGTATTGTGCTGGTAATGAGCATAAAAAGAATATTTTCATGCGTGATTTCAATAAAATCCCGTGCGAAAGGTCGCGGGTTCGAATCCCAGGTGTGCCACACTTGGGATTGGGTATGACTGGCTGATGACGGCTAATAAGCCAGAAATGACCATTCCGGTCTCCCTTGTCTTTTTCGGTTCCATTTCATCATATGCTACACGTCGCTATGCGACCAGTGTTTTCATAGGGTCAGATTCGACGACCTTATATGACTGACTGTCGTTTAGTAGCTCCTGAGCTTTTGCCACGTATTCTGACTTGTCCAAGATTACAGTTGCCCGTCCTTTGTCCGCTGGAACAATAACAATTTCTTCGTCCTTCTTTAATTCCCCATTAATGGCCTTTACCTCGGCTGGAGGGATGGTTCGGCGTGGCCTGTGGGATATGATGAGGGAGGCGACTTGCTGGCGGATCGAGTTCTTGGCGTCTTCTGTGGTCTGTGTCTTTGAGAGTGTCGCTTCCAGTGAGGCAATAAAATCCACTGTATGTGCGTCTCCTGTGTTGAAGCCACAGGCCATTCGTAGCTGAAGCACGCTGTACATCCCGACTCAGCCGAGTGTATTAGGCCAGAGAATTAAAGGACGGAAGAAATTGTTAGTTGTGTGCAGCGGACAAAGGACGGGCAACTGTAGTCTTGGACAAGTCAGAATACGTGGCAAAAGCTCAGGAGCTACTAAACGACAGTCAGTCATATAAGGTCGTCGAATCTGACCCTATGAAAACACTGGTAGGAAAAAATCAATAAGAGTCTGAATCTAATGAGGAGCCAAAAGGCAATATCCGAAAACGATTGGAGACAAATGAAACCACAGGATGCCGCCTTAGCGCGGTTCTACGGTTTGCCAAAAAATCCACAAGCCGAATGTTCCCCTACGGCCCATCGTGGCGCTGAAAGGCACGCCTACCTACGGACTGGCTAAATGGCTCGCTAAGCATTTGAAGAAGCTGGTAGACGGCTCCAGAACACACAGCCGTATCCTCAACGCACTTCCTAGAAAGGAAACTCCGAGGCATCACAATCGCCCCTGACGAGATAATGGTGTCGCTTTGACGTTGTCTCCTATTCACATCCATCCCAAAAGAATTGGCCATGAGAGTCATCGATGACCTTCTGGACAGAAGGTACAACGATGAAGGAAAACTTTTTAAAAGGGAACACGCAATGGAGTTACTTGACTACTGCCTTCGCACGTACTTCACGTTTAACGACTATGTTTATGAGCAAATCCAGGGAACCCCGATGGGATCACCGATCTCCGGCTACCTTGCGGAGGCCATCCTGCAAGAACTGGAAACTCAGGTCTTCCAGATCTACAAGCCGAAATTCTGGATGCGCTACGTAGACGACACCTTTGTTATCATACACCGAGAAGCCAAAGAGAATTTCAAAAGGGATCTGAACTCGATTTTTCCCACAGATTCAATTCACAATGGAGGAAGAAGAGGATGGAATGCTCCCTTTTCTCGATGTTCAGATATCAAGGCAGGAGGACGGAACCCTCCAGACTGGCGTGTTTCGAAAAGCGACAAACACGGAGAAAAATTCTTCACTACAACAGCAATCACCCCCTGTCGCATAAACGCAGTTGCGTCCGATCGCTTTTTCGCCGCATCCAGACACACTGCAGCACAGAGGCTGAGAAGCTGCGAGAACGTAAAACCCTATGGCGCCTCTTTCTCGCCAGTGGATATCCACGCAGCTTCGTAAACAAATGCTTATACCAAAGGCATACAAAGACCGAAGGTGAGCCTAAACAAAGACCTGAAACCTTCCATGTCTTGCCCTATGTGAAGAACGTCTCAGAAGCCACTGAGCGCGTGTTAAGACCGCTAAACGTGGGCGTTGGACACCGACCGGAGGCCACCATCCGTCGATTAGTCATGCAACCAAAGGGCCGACTACCACCCGCAGACACCTCAGCCGTTTTTTACCGTGTCAACTGTCTAGACTGCCCGGCCAACTACTGCGGCATGACCGACAAACGACTGAGTACGCGCATGCACGAGCACACTTTGGCCGTAAGGCGAAAAGGATATTCGATCACACGTCGCCATGCATAGTCTAGAAAACAACCACCGGTTCGATTTTTGACGGGGCTCAAGTGCTCGGCCGAGCCGAAAACAGACTGGCGAGGGAAGTCATCGAAGCTTGGCAGTCAGACGCCAACTCTATCAACCGCAGCATTGACCTACCAGTGCCCTATGAGGGCCGTCAAAGCACCATTGGCGCACGAGGGGAGGACCAATGAGAAACGAGGCAGCTGGACCAACCGCAAGTGAGCACGAAAGACCCCCTTTTTAAACCATGTAGTTCCCCCTATTCTCTATCTCCGTTGATGCGCTCGAGTATGAGTGTGAAACGTCAGACAAGTATACCTTCTACCCCAGAGATCGCCTTATCTTCTCCTTCCATTTCAACACCTGGGGTCCGTATTTTCTCCTATATCCATATATATATATATATATATATATATTTGTGTATGTGTGCCAGTGTGCTGGAGGAGCAGAGTTACGAGCTCTTCCAGAACCAACGTCAGACAACGATTTCAAAGGCAAAATAACGAGAACTTCTGAAAATACGAAAAATAGAGGACATCGTAACCCTGCCCGAAGACAAAGGGCGCTTGACTGTTGTCAGGGATAGGTCTGTGTATGGAGCAAAACTGAGTTACCTCTTGATGGACAAGGAATCCTATGTACCATCGACTACCAGTGACTTCAAAAAGCTTGTGAACAGCATAAACAAGACAGTCGACAAGCTGAGGAAGGCGGGAGCGCTCACGCGAAAGAAGCGCTGGCCGCAAAAGCCACTGATGCCGCGATGGCACGTTTCTATGACCTGCCAAAGATTCACAAGCCCTTACGCACCATCGTCTCCTTACGTGGTACCCCAGACTTTGGGCTGTCAAAGTAGTTGTATCAGCGACTTTGTTTCCTAACCAAGGATTCGAAGTGGACAGTGAAGTCAGCTGACGAGTTCTTAACACGCATTAAACATCTTGAAGTAGACGCAGACGAGGTGATGGTGTCCTTTGACGTGATCTCGTGAATTACCTCTTTCCCACCCGCATTGGCTATCGATACTATCGACGGCTTTCTCCAAGAAAAATATAACGAGACCGACCAAAAACTCAAACGAGCGCATATCATCGAACTCCTAGAACTGTGTCTTAAGACGTTCTTCACATTCAACGGCCAGGTCTACGAGCAAAAGAAGGGGACGTCAATGGGCTCGTCTCTGTCTGGACTAATTGCCTAAGCAGTTTTGCAGAGGCTTGAGCAGCTGGTCTTTTGCTCGTAACCCCCGAAGTTCTGGACCAGATACGTCGATGACACGTTCGTCATAATCAAGGAGTCACTTGCAGGCTGTCAGGGCATTGTTGAATTCAATCTTTCCCGACATCCAGTTTACCATGGAGGAAGAAGTCAACAATCAGTTGCCCTTCCTTGATGTCCATGTTACAAAGCTGGCAGACGGGAAGATAAGGACAACGGTCTACCGTAAGGCAAACAACACTAAGCGCATCCTCCATTTCCGAAGCAACCACCCTGTTGGCCACAAACGCAGTTGTGTCAGAACCCTCTTCCGATGTGTCCAAACACACAGCAGCGACGACAGTGGGAAGAAGGAGGAGATAGAGTACTTACATGCCCTTTTTACAGCCAACGGTTATCCAAAGTCCTTCATCGACAAATGCCTCAGGAAGCCTCAGTTTGAGCAGTCGAACGAAGAAAAGCCAAAGTGTTGGCTTGAAATCCCTTATATGAGGAACTGTTCAGAGGCGACTGCAAGAATCCTAAAACCTTTTGGGATTGGCGTGGCTCATAAACCAGAATGCTCTATCAGACAGCAAGTCATGAAGCCCAAAGACCCGCTACCAGTAACAGAACAATCAGTAGTGGTCTACAGCATACCATGCCAAGATTTTGATGCGAGGTATGTTGGTGAAACGGGCAAGCGCCTAGACACAAGGTTGCATGAACACCAACTTGCAATCAACCGCAAAGACAAGTTGTCTTTGGTTTATGGTCACGCACAACAGCTGAACCACGATTTCGCCTTTGAGAAAACGAGGGTGATTGGCCGAGCCAATGATAAGATGGCCAGACTGGTGCTCGAGAGTTGGTCCTCGACTGGCACACTCAACCGAGCTATAGACTTACATCCCGCCTACCAGGTGCTTCGTACAAAGCTCAGATCAGTTCGGCCAGGGCCAATAAGGCAAACGAGCACACTGAACCGACAACTCACGCTCACGGAAAAGCGGGTCGGCGGCCGAAGGTCACATGACCAAGTCAAACACTGCCTCACCAATGCACGGGTAAAACGGAGAACAACTCACGATTGCAGCAACGACTGATCAGTTCGCTGATTGACGTGGGGGAGGCCAACAGGCACGCTGCCTTGCTTAAACCTACGACGGCTCCAAAGGGGACAGTGGTCACGCGAGCCCGCCGGCGTTCAACCTCGGGGAGGTCTAATGAAGTCAGCAGCGATCGGGCAGGTCAAAGTTCACGCGTCCACTACGGATATAATACGAGGCAAGCAGCAAGACTGACTAACTCAAGACCACCAGGAGCAGCAAGCACTTTACTCTGATGATGGAAGCGAGAAGGCTTTCGAAACGTCAGTACAAATACAATTTGGTCCATGAACTCGCCCCCCTCTTCTTCTTCGTCTTCTCCAGGAGATGATGAACGCGATGTTTCTGTTGCTACGTGACACAGCAACGAAGGGTTCGGCTCCTCAGTGGGTCCCCCAGCGTTCTCTATGCGGTTTCTGGTATATGGACTCCAGAGAATAATCAGTTTAATAATTTCTGAAATTATTAAGTGCAGGACATGGAGTCAGGTGATTCGGACATGACTTTTTAGGGTCAGACCCGAAATTTCAATGAACATTTGGGTCGAAGACAATCAACCACTGTGGAATAACCACGTAATGCCCATTATACAAACAAGTAGTACTACAAGTAGTGTGAATCTTATATGGCAAAGACGTTATACCGTACTTCCGACATAGGTACTTGCTAAAAGCCCAGACACGTGTTTCGCCGATGTTTCTGTTGCTACGTGACACAGCAACGAGGGGTTCGGCTCCTCAGTGGGTCCCCCAGCGTTCTCTATGCGGTTTCTGGTATATGGACTCCAGAGAATAATCGGGTAAATAATTTCTGAAATTATTAAGTGCAGGACATGGAGTCAGTGATTCGGACATGACTTTTTTTAGGGTCAGACCCGAAATTTCAATGAACATTTGGGTCGAAGACAATCAACCACTGTGGAATAACCACGTAATGCCCATTCTACAAACAAGTAGTACTACAAGTAGTATGAATCTTATATGGCAAAGACGTTATACCGTACTTCCGACATAGGTACTAGCTAAAAGCCCAGACACGTGTTTCGCCGATGTTCCTGTTGCTGCCGTGACACAGCAACGAGGGGTTCGGCTCCTCAGTGGGTCCCCCAGCGTTCTCTCATGCGGTTTCTGGTATATGGACTCCAGAGAATAATCGGGGTAAATAATTTCTGAAATTATTAAGTGCAGGACATGGAGTCAGGTGATTCGGACATGACTTTTTAGGGTCAGACCCGAAATTTCAATGAACATTTGGGTCGAAGACAATCAACCACTGTGGAATAACCGTAATGCCCATTCTACAAACAAGTAGTACTACAAGTAGTATGAATCTTATATGGCAAAGACGTTATACCGTACTTCCGACATAGGTACTAGCTAAAAGCCCAGACACGTGTTTCGCCGATGTTTCTGCTGCTGCGTGACACAGCAACGAGGGGTTCGGCTCCTCAGTGGGTCCCCCAACGTTCTCTATGCGGTTTCTGGTATATGGACTCCAGAGAATAATCGGGGAAATAATTTCTGAAATTATTAAGTGCAGGACATGGAGTCAGGTGATTCGGACATGACTTTTTAAGGGTCAACCCGAAATTTCAATGAACATTTGGGTCGAAGACAATCAACCACTGTGGAATAACCACGTAATGCCCATTCTACAAACAAGTAGTACTACAAGTAGTATGAATCTTATATGGCAAAGACGTTATACCGTACTTCCGACATAGGTACTAGCTAAAAGCCCAGACACGTGTTTCGCCGATGTTTCTGTTGCTGCGTGACACAGCAACGAGGGGTTCGGCTCCTCAGTGGGTCCCCAGCGTTCTCTATGCGGTTTCTGGTATATAGACTCCAGAGAATAATCCGGGTAAATAATTTCTGAAATTATTAAGTGCAGGACATGGAGTCAGGTGATTCGGACATGACTTTTTAGGGTCAGACCCGAAATTTCAATGAACATTTTGGGTCGAAGACAATCAACCACTGTGGAATAACCACGTAATGCCCATTCTACAAACAAGTAGTACTACAAGTAGTATGAATCTTATATGGCAAAGACGTTATACCGTACTTCCGACATAGGTACTAGCTAAAAGCCCAGACACGTGTTTCGCCGATGTTTCTGTTGCTGCGTGACACAGCAACGAGGGGTTCGGCTCCTCAGTGGGTCCCCAGCGTTCTCTATGCGGTTTCTGGTATATGGACTCCAGAGAATAATCGGGGTAAATAATTTCTGAAATTATTAAGTGCAGGACATGGAGTCAGGTGATTCGGACATGACTTTTTAGGGTCAGACCCGAAATTTCAATGAACATTTGGGTCGAAGACAATCAACCACTGTGGAATAACCACGTAATGCCCATTCTACAAACAAGTAGTACTACAAGTAGTATGAATCTTATATGGCAAAGACGTTATACCGTACTTCCGACATAGGTACTAGCTAAAAGCCCAGACACGTGTTTCGCCGATGTTTCTGTTGCTACGTGACACAGCAACGAGGGGTTCGGCTCTTCAGTGGGTCCCCCAGCGTTCTCTATGCGGTTTCTGGTTTATTAGCCGTCATCAGCCAGTCATACCCAATCCCAGGTGTGGATCACCCGAGACTCGAACCTTCAACCTTTGGTCATTGAGTGTAAAACTCTACCATTGAGCCACGGGCCCGTTGTTTTGTCGGTTGCGATCGGGAATATAAATTATGATAGTGTGAGATTCACCGATCTGGTTAAGGAACACGGATGTTCCGTTTTGCCTTGGAGCTCACTTTAGAACCCTCACGGGTAATCGCATTGCGACTTAAGGTATATTTTGATAAGGTGGAACCGACAAAAACAAGGGAGACCGGAATTGCCATTTCTGCCTTATTAGCCGTCATCAGCCATTCATACCCAATCCCAGGTGTGGATCACCCGAGATTCGAACCCGCAAGGAAACCATTATCAAGGATAAGGAAACCTTTTCAAAATATACCTTAAGTCACAATGCGACTGGCTGTGGGGGCTTTAAAGTGAGCTCCAAGGCCCAACGAACATCCGTGTTCCTTAACCCGATCGGTGAATCCAACACTATCATAATTTATATTCCCGATCGCAACCGACAAATCAACGGGCCCGTGGCTCAATGGTAGAGTGTTGCAGTCAATGACCAAAGGTTGCGGGTTCGAATCTCGGGATGATCAACACCTGGGATTGGGTATAACTGGCTGATGACGGCTAATAAGCCAGAAATGGCCATTTCGGTCAATCTTGTCTTTGTCGGTTCCACCTTATCAAAATATACCTCAAGTCGCAATGCAACTGCCCATGAGGGCTCTAAAGTGAGCTTCAAGGCACAAAGGAACATCCGTGTTCCTTAACCAGATCGGTCAATCCCACATATCATTATATATATATATATATATATATATATATATATATATATATATATATATATATATATATATATATATATATATATATGGAAGGAACCGACAAAATACAAGGGAGACCGGAATGGCCATTTCTGGCTTATTAGCCGTCATCAGCCAGTCATACCCAATCCCAGTGTGGCACACCTGGGATTCGAACCCGCGACCTTTGGTATTTGGAGTCGAACGCTCTCTACCATTTGAGCCACGGGCTCGTTGTTTTTGTCGGTTGTGATCGGGAATATGATGATAGTGTGGGGCTCACCGATCTGCTTAAGGAACATGCATGTTCCGTTGTGCCCTGGAGCTCAGACTAGAGCCCTTGCAGGCGGTCGCATAGCGACGTGTAGCATATGATGGAAGGGAACCGACAAATACATATACATATACATACATATATATATATATATATATATATATATATATATATATATATAATGATAGTGTGGGATTGACCGATCTGGTTAAGGAACACGGATGTTCCTTTGTGCCTTGGAGCTCACTTTAGAGCCCTCATGGGCAGTCGCATTGCAACTTGAGGTATATTTTGATAAGGTGGAACCGACAAAGACAAGGGAGACCGAAATGGCCATTTCTGGCTTATTAGCACAACGGAACATAAAATGTTCCTTATACAGATCGGTGAGCCCCACACTATCATCATATTCCCGATCACAACCGACAAAACAACGAGCCCGTGGCTCAATGGTAGAGCGTTCGACTCAAATACCAAAGGTTGCGGGTTTGAATCCCAGGTGTGCTACACTTGGGATTGGGTATGACTGGCTGATGACGGCTAATAAGCCAGAAATGGCCATTCCGGTCTCCCTTGTCTTTGTCGGTTCCATTCCTATATATATATATATATATATATATATATATATAT